>JAHBCN010011011.1:0-30069 GCA_019359885.1 Listronotus oregonensis | reverse complement strand
TAAAATTTTTTAAATTTTTATATATAAAACCCCATTACCAGTAAAATTATTTTTACTGTTGTTAAATTTTGATTTTATTATTAAAATGTTTTAAAATATTAAAAATTCTAAAAAATATTTAAACGATTTTAAATATGTACGCCAAAAGTTGTATGCTCCATCTGTTGACCAACTTTGAAATTAATTTATAATTCGCAATGATAATAGATGGCGATAGTTTGCGAGCAAAAATATTTTTTAGCAAGAGCCCCTTCTCCTAAACCTCTAGTTATCTCTGGATGGAAGTAAAGCTATTACAGATCTTTATAGAGACTATGTGCAACAATGCAAGTCTTAAAATGTAGCTTTCGCAGCTTACCTAATGTTACATCGCATATTTACACAAGATTTAAACATCATTTTTTTGTATCAAAAAAGGACTTGTGTGACGTTTGTGATGCGTATGAAAACAGTACAGCTGAAGAAAAAAATCTGGAAAAGAAAACTATGAGAGAACGACAAGAATAATAAGAATCTTTTAGTCGCTGTTTATAGTTTATAATATTCAGAATTAAAGTAAAAGTTTTTGTTTGGTTTTATACATTTTTTAAACTTTAAAAGTCGCTTCCTGTAAAATAGCAGTTTTCGCGATGACACGTTGTTCTTGCAAAGAGGCGAACTATTAAACGAGAGGCATTGGTAATAAAAGCAGGAAAGAACGTTTGTGATAACATTTTTAACAATTCCTTAGAGCAATTTTTGAAATTTTTGTCGCTGGTCTATAGTCGAAAGCAAGTTCCAAAGATTGTGCCCAAAATTACAAAATAATTTTTACCATACCCGACGAATTAAAAGATTTAACCGTATTAAAAGAAAGAATGATTGCAGCTCGTATACCGTTTATGAAAATTGAAAGGTTGGGTTACGATCGTCAATGTAGTATTAAAGGGCAAATTGTTAATGTGTCTGTTAATATAGACACGCCAGTAAAATTTTACCAAGAAATATTGAGGATACACACACAATTCAATTACAATTAATGCGGAAAATGGAGTACAACAATCCCTATTTATACGAAATTATTCGATCAGGTATTGTTTTAAAAGCATTAAATTATTTATTAGGTCAACCTTTGTATCAATCCATAGGTAATAAATTGTTTGAAAATTGGGAAAAAAATATTATTTCTTATAATGAAAAAATAAAGCTGGAAAATACATTACAAATTATAAGTCAAAATAAAGCCATTGAAAGGAAATGTTCTATGACTATTGATGAAATTAGAAATATTGGAGAAATAATTGATTTTGAGAACTTTTTTCCTCCAACTATGACAGAAAAAAAAATAAAAAAGTGAGCGAAAAAATTTTCCAACTAAAACTAAATTCATTAGTTATACGAAAAACACAGATGTTTCTAAACATTTATTCACTGAAATGGACATGGAAAATTTAGAAAGTAGCATAAGTAAATTCTCATTGTTTAGCGAAAACGATAAACATGTAGAAAACCTAAACGGTTAATCCTGGGAGACAAGAAACATTGCTAGACAAAAATAATCTGGAAAATATAACCTTTGCACCAGGGGAAGGAAATAAACTCGTTCATTTAATGCTTGATAAGTATGCTAAAATATTTTCTTATATTGTTTTTTAGTAATAAAAAACAAATTTATGTTAACTACAGTTATTCCGATGAGATAAAAGTTCAAGCTGCGCATAGTGACAGAAGATTTGCTAGAACAGACTTTTTACTCTACATGTGCAAAAAAATGTAACTAATTAGGGTAGTTAATGCGGTAAAAATTTTGATAGGACAAAAAATAAACCAGCTAGGCCGATATACGGCAGGACAAGTGATACAGCCACAAATTATAAATCAGTTAATCAAACGTGACGTAGTATTTGTGTTTCTAAAAAATATTAGTAGCGCTCCTGCTCATTGGCATTGGGATTTACCCACAATATTTATCACAATTTCGGCAGCTGAGGCAGCTTGACCTAAATTAATTGTGATCTTAGTATCAATTGTAGATCATAAACAGAAGAAAAAATAGAATTATCTTTCGAAGAAAAAGTTCGATTGATAAGATCTGATCCCATAACTTGTGCTCGCTACTTTGGACAATCGATTTCGATTGTTATTCAAGCATATAAAAGTAAAGAAGGTCCATTTAAAGCAAATCCTATAGAGCACTTCCATTATAGGATCGAATAGGATGACGAACCAAGTTTCACAAAATGTGTGGAATTTATAGACAAATACATCACTTCAGATAGTGAAGCAGAAAGTGTCCAAGATATCATTAGATACCAGAGACATCATCTTTCCAAATCTTGTAAGAGACAAGTTCGAGAAAAAAGAAATCTGTCGTTATGATATTCCATTTTTACCAACGGATACAAAAATCATATTAATACCTAAAAGTGATAATGATAAAATGAAGGTAACAGAATATAAGGACAAATATGCAGATATTAGCCGTTTCCTAAATAAAAATTTCGAAAAAAATATACTTTTAAAAAATTTCCTAATAAAACTGAAATGACACGAACTGATTACACAAAAATATTGGAAATGTGTATTAAGAAACCAACAATCTTTTTAAAACGAACACCCAAAGATTGTTTCATTAATGAAGAACTATTAAGGCGGCTGTACACGATGCGAGAAATCACGTGCGAGACGGCCTCGAATGTTCCACGCATGCGAATTGGAATCGTATACACTGTTTACGCGCGAGCACGTACAAAGGTCGTGCGTGCTCGAAACGAAATCAATCATGTTTGTTATTTGGTTAGAGTTTCTCGTAAGAGCTGTGTGAGATCGGCGTCATTTTTAAACAGTTTTTTGAGATTTCTTGTCATCATGGCTCGGTGGTCTGAGAATCAGATGAGTACTTTTGTCCATCTATATGAAATGCATAGTTGTTTGTGGAAATAAGACTCTCCTGAATATAAAAATCGTGAAAAAAGACAAAGCGCTTTGGAAAATATAGTGACGGAAATGAATATACCCGGTTTTACAGTAACTAAGTGTAAAAGTAAAATAAAAAATATGCGCTCACATTACTGCCAAGAGTTGAAGAAAATAAAAGCATCCATGAAAAGTGGCGCAGGAAGAGATGATGTATATAAGCCGACATTGCCATGGTTCCAAGTTTTAAATGGGTTTTTGAGTCACTTTTTAGTGCACAAAACTGAATCAAACTTACAGGTAAGTAAAGGTGGAACTAATTTATTTTTTATTTCAAATAATAACATTAATTGATCATTTTTTGCTGCCATGAGACAGCACCATCTGAAAAACGTCCTTTGGCTTTCACATCAACGTAAGTAAAACGATAGTCATCATCCACCAACGCCATTAAAATAACGCTTTTTCCCTTTGTAATTGAAAAAATCTGAACTACTTTTCGCAGGACTTCTAATGTTAACGTTCTTTCTATCCAATGCTCCAATTACATTTGGAAAGTTCCAGCGATGTTGAATGCTGAATTCGCTGCCATTTTTCGATTGTTGTGGAAACCTATAACAAAGAATTCTCATTAAACCCCGATGCAAAACGAACGGAATGTTTATGTATGTTTGTTTTCCTCTTTTCAGTTTCCAACTCAAGACACGACAGAAGAGACACAATATGAACACCCAAATCATGATGAAGACGGGACGCAAGTTACAGATATTGTTGAAAAGTCAGTAAGCCAAGGAAGAAGTGTTGTACATGAAAAAGAACCGTCAACATCAACTTCTTCAACTACAAACAACACTCAAGTCGTTGACTCTGGCAGCGGTAATGGGAGATCGAGCAGTCATAAAAGAAAACTGAAGAGTACGTTTGAAGATAGTGATAAAGAAGTAATTAAATCTGCAATGCAAAGTCTTGAAAACATTTGAAATAACGTCCCGACAGCTACTAAAAAATGAATTTTATGCTTTTGGCCAAAGAGTTGCAGCGCAGTTAAATGCCATACCACTTGAAGATGCTCTTGATCTCCCGTTACAGATTCAATAGTTAATTACAAAACATCGTATTAATGTGATTAATATTTCAGCTCACTCTGAAGACATGGACCAAGTACAGGAATCTACAGATGATTCTATTCTGTCGCTGTTTGATCTTTAGTTTGTTAGATAAGTAAATACTGTTTCGTTACTAATTATTTACTATTAATATATCTTATATAGTACAGTATAGTACTCACCTTTAAATATTCCGCCAACACCGTCCTAATAGCATCACAATTTCTCGAATAAATCGCGATATTGCAGTAACGGGTAATCGAAATAAATACTGCAAGCTAGTGAATGAGTCCCTCGTAGATAAATATCTTAACTTCACTTCCAGTTTAAGTTTAGATGACAATGGCTCACGCATAACTGTCCATTTTCGTTGAATCAAAGAATGCACTTTATTTAAGAACACATCGAATTGCTCTGGGTTTAGTCTGAAGAAATTTTTAAATGAAGAACTCCTCACATAACTGATGTGAAACGCCAAATTGCTTACGTCTACTTATCCAACTTCTTGCCCAGAACCGACGTCCGACATTTCGTTTTTTTCTTTTTAATAATTTTTTTGACATAATTACGGCCAAAATCATACTGACGAGCGCCACTCTCTCATGAACGGAATCCATTTTGCAACTAACAAAAGCACGATTAATTGACAAGTGCTCTAACGTATCTCGAATCATGTCAATAGGATCACGAATGCTCGATTCGTGGTGCGAGACTAGAATGTTATTCTCACACGTGATTTCTCGCATCGTCTATAGCCGCCTTTAAGGTTGAAAAGGGGAAATATGGATATCCAGTACATTTTAAATTTTTATGGATGCATAACTTATATAGTTAATTACATAAATAAATCAGAAAGAGGAAAACTCCTCTTTGAAGCAATGGATGAAATTAACAAGGGAAACGATAATCTTAAAAATCAGTTAAAGAAATTAGGTGCTGTATTCTTCAATGCTTCGGAAATAAGTGCCCAAGAAGCAACCTACAGCGCCTTACAGCTGCATATTCATAAAACATGTACTGGGAAAGTTTTTATTAACACTAAACCTAGTAATCAGAGAGTTAAAATGCTCAAATCGCATAAGGAATTACAACAAATGGATCCTAATGCTACTAATATTTATAAAACGAATTTAATTGACCATTATCAGCAACGCCCCGATATTTTATCAGACATTTGTTTAGCAGAATTTGCTGCATACTATGTATTTAAAGCCAATAATAAAAGAATAAACACCACAAAACAGTTGGCTATGAAAGATTATAGTGGCCTTTTATTTTAAAAAAAGTCTTGCTAATATTATTTCTTTTAAGAAAATATAATTTGCAACAGTATCCAACCAATTTCTACAGAGAATGTTATGTTATCCTGGGCATGATGAATATCGAGATGTAGAAAGTGTGGATCATCAAATGCTATACGATGCATATTATGATACAATAAAACAAAATAGGGATAAATTTAATGTTTTAGAGGCCGATATGTTGGACCTAGCATTAAAAGAGGTCGAATTACGAGAAACTGAGTTGCCCAATATTATTGATTATGTAAATCTGGACGATAAATACTTACCTTATAGTATAGATAAACCAGATTTTAATCCATTTGACGATAATATAGAACCCTATTCTAATATCGCAGAAAAACAAACATTTCCCACTCCTTATCAATTTCCTGATGAGGTTTACAAAGAGCAAATGTCTTCTTCAAATTCAAAACAATATGAATATTTAAATCATAATTTAAGTTATATAAAACAAAATAAAATAATTTATAATATCGTAGGGGGTGGGGCTAAAGTAGGCTTATTTCCGTCATTTATGAGTCCCTATTACGATATTTTAATTTCATTGCTGGAAATAATCCTGAAAGTGTAAAAGTCCTATAACTGCACCTACAGGAGAAGCTCCTTTTAGCATAGGAGGCATTACACTTTATTCTGGCTTTAATTTGGCAGTTAATCAGTATAATCAGGAATTGGTACCTTTAAATCATAGTACCGTAAATATATTATATTTCAATCTTTTAGATTTAAAAGTTATTATTATAGACGAATATAGCATGGTGGGATCGAGAATGTTTGATTCACAGTCCAACAAAATAATAAAAAAAAAAATTTGGTGCCGAAGAATTTACAACTGAATTTAAATAAGTTTGACGCGCTGATTTCAAGAATGTCTTCCAATTTTTCGTAGCAGCTCTAGTTTTTTGGTAATCGATTATACAGTATTAAAAAGCTAAAAATAATGACAAAATATTTTTACTGCTCAAAACCAAAATCTTGCGGCCGGCTAAATTCAAATTAAATTACCTTATTTAGGTACTTGAAAATCCTCTTGATTGTAAAACCCAAATTTCGGATACCTGCCGAACCCTCCCGACCGAATTTCGCTACCTGGGTTGTTACTTTATGTATACTTATACACTTGCACGGTTCATTTTACTGTTAGTCTTTATAAGTATTAAGTGAAATTGTGATATCAGTTTGTAGTTTATTGTAGTCAGTGTTGTGTCGAAACAAAATAATTTAACTTATGGCATCTACAAGTAGACGTGGTTGCTTAAATCAACCTGACGTTTTCTGTTATATATGTGGTGAATATACTTTTAAAGAAAACAGAAAACCTATTTCCGACTTTGTAAAAAGAACTTATCTCGCCTATTTTGGCGTCCACTTGGGAGACCAGGATAAATCTTGGGCTCCACATTTAGTATGTAAAACATGCGTTGAACATTTGCGGCAATGGGAAAGAGGAACTGCCTAAAGTTTGGAGTACCAATGATTTGGAGAGAAGCAAGAAACCATTACGATGATTGTTATTTTTGTAGTATTGTAATATTAAAGGCATTAATCGTAAGAATAAACAAAAATGGACATATCCTGACTTAGATTCAGCAAGAAGGCCAGTACCACATTCTGAAGAAATACCCATTCCAACATTCAGTAGTCTTCCTACACTCCCAGAAGATGACACAGAAACTTCAACGTCTGATGAAATTCAGCATTTGCAATTCGATAAGGACAGTGATTTTCGAGCAGATTTTGAAAGTCCCCAACGTTTCAATCAACAAGAACTAAATGATCTTATTAGAGACCTAAATCTATACAAGGAGGCTTCTGAATTACTTGCCTCTAGATTAAAAGAAAAGAATCTACTAGATCCAGGTACTAACATTACATTTTACCGTAAAAGAGATAGAGACTTGCTGCCCTTTTTCTCTCAAGAAAATAACTTGGGTTTATCAAAATACACACCAGATGAATGGCGCCTTTTTATTGACAGTTCAAAGCGTAGTTTGAAATGTGTCCTTTTACACAACCAAATAACCTTGTTTTTCATGTCTTTGGGACGGCAGGGCAAAAAATCAGCATTGGGATAAAAAAGATTGGCCTTTGAGAAATGTCATAATTCAAGGAAAACAAAACGTAATCAACGAACCTTTAGTTGCAAGAGAAAAAATAATATTGCCACCTTTGCATATCAAGTTGGGGCTTATGAAGCAATTCGTTAAAGCTTTAGATCAAGATGGACAATGTTTTGGATACTTGTCACATGCATTTCCTGGAAGAAGCACAGAGAAACTGAAATCTGGAATATTTGATGGTCCTCAGATAAGACAGCTTGTTAAAGATACGGAATTCACAAAATCGATGAACGAAGTTGAAATGAATGCTTGGTGTTCGTTTGTTAAAGTAATACAAAATTTTCTTGGAAATCATAAGACAGAGAATTACATAGAAGTAGTAAAAAATATGCTTTCAAAATTTAATTGTCTTGGCTGTAAAAAGAGCATTAAACTTCATTACCTCCACAGTCACTTAGATCGGTTTCCAGAAAACTTAGGCGACTTCAGTGAAGAACAGGGAGAAGATTACATCAGGATATTAAAACCATGGAAACTCGTTATCAAGGAAGATGGGATTGTCATATGATGGCCGACTGTTGTTGGAGCCTCCAGCGAGATTGTTCTGAAGGCTCACATGCTAGAAAGGCGTATAAAAGAAAATTCTTTGGTGATGAGTAAGAAGTTGTATTTTTTGTGTTATTAGGTGCTTTTTCCTTTTTTTTTTGTATGTGTATATATATTTTATGAATATAATGTAAATAAATAGCCTAATTAATACTTTTTGTTTTTTGTTGTTGATAAAACTAATAGTAATAGTAATATCTTCAAATCTATAGAATTAAAAAGATGTCCCATTCTATAAGAGGCTATCTTAAAAACTAGAGCTGCTACGAAAAAAAGGAAGATATTTCTGAAATCAGCGCATCAAAAATATATAAATTCAGTTCTTACTTCTCCGGCACCAAAATGACTGTTGGGCTGTGTTATGTAAATCAAAGACTCCAATCGACGTATATCAGTTAGTGTAGATGGTCATTCCTCCAGCTTCTACCAAATAAATGCTGGGGTGCCCCAGGGCTCAGTGCTGGCACCCACGCTGTTTCTTCTACCCATTAACGATCTTCTCTCTTCCACAATCAATCCCATTCATAGTTTTGCTGACGATAGTACCCTCCACTCTAGTATTCAATTTCTTAAGCCACCGTGTAATTCTGATTTTGAAAACAAGCGCAGGTCAATGCAGATATCTCTTTCACAAGACCTCAAACTTATCTTGGATTGAGGCGTGTTCAGTTTAATACCTCAAAAACACAGTCATGTTCGCTGTCGCGAAAAAAGTCTGCGAATGCTCATTCCTTACATATGAGCGGCCAAGTTCTGCAGAACAAAGAGTCGTTTAATCTAGTCGGCGTTATTTTTGAGAATAACCTCAACTGGCACAAACACATTTCAACCATAGCTTCGGCAGCAGAAAATATTTCTCTTCTTCCAATCTGTACACTCTGTATGTATCCCAAATCAGACCCTCTTTGGAATATTGTTCTCATGTCTGGGGAATGGCGTCCCCTACAACACTTAGCCTTCTGGACTCCATTCAAAAAAGAGCTGTTCGTCTTATTAATGATCCATCGCTCACAGAAAGGCTTCCTCTTCTTGCCCATCGTCGAGCTGTAGGGGATCTGTCGCTCTTCTATAGGTATTTTCACGGCTTCTGCTCAGAGGAATTGGCCAGTATTATTCCTTCTCTGGCAGCTCCCAACAGAGCAACACGTAGTGCAACTTTTATGCATCCTTTTACAGTTCAGTTAGAGAGGCCCCGAACTTCCCGCTTTCTTCGTTCCTTTATTCCTAGAGTGTCAAGACTATGGAACCTGCTGCCCGCAGAAGTTTTTCCTTCTCCTCACAATCTCCAAAAATTTAAGTCCCGTGTGAACAAACTCCCTCTCACCACACTGAAGACACCCACGGTACGTTAGTACTTAGGCATCAGCCTTCGTGGACTGTCCCAAGATAAAAAAAAAATTCTTAAGTCTTATAAAGTTTGTGGACAAAAATCCATAATTTTGTTCGTAATATGACATTAAAGGATATATTTATCCTTAATTAAATCTCGTGAAAATAAAGCATAGAGTCTACTTGATATAACTATACATCTTTTAAAAGTAACGAAGAGGTTCCATTTTAATGAGAAAGGGCAATTAGTCAAGCTATAGATGTTATTAAAGGAGAATGTAGTAAAAAACTCAGACAGTTTTTCTTAAAGCATACTTCTTCTTTGAAAAAATCTAAACCTTTTGGATTATTGTACTTATTAATATTACAAGTTGGTGCCAAATGATTTTCAACAATACTGATACTCAGGATGGTATAGTTAATGAGACAACCGGTATATTGAGAAAAATCGATTATGATAAAGATGGAAACATTCCCATTAAAGTCTGGAAAAAAAAATAAAAAGTATGCAAAATATATTAAAGCCTATGATATTCCAGACATTTGGACGCCGCGCCAATGGAGAAATGTGCCCGAACTATAGAGGTAAAGAAAGGAAGTAATGTTCATGGTAAACGGTTACAGTTTTCTCTCCTAATTAGAAAGGGAATTACAATATATAAATCTTACGGGGGTACATAAATATATTGCCTTACATTGTGGCTAAAGGAAAACTTCTTGAAGCTCATTATATGTAGCTTGCAGTCGTGCTACCACTATTGACGGTCTATACATTTTTGGGAAATTTAGTCCTCCAATAAAATTAACCGCAAAAGACGTTAGCTTTATAGAATTAAACAATCTTAAAACTAACAAAGCACTAAAAATTAATTTACAAATATAATATTTGACAAATCCAAATAAAAGTATATTTGCTTATCAAAATGTACAAAGTCTTAAAAAGCATCTAAATTTTATAAATAACAATTCCATTTGCCGATCTTTTGTTTTTGTTAAGACTTAGCTTACACAGGATGACAACATAGTAATTAAAAATTTTACATGTTTTACACAATTATGCCATCCTACATCACATAGGCCTTTTGGAATAAGATGTTATAAAAAAAATAATTCTTTAGCTAATATAGAATTTAAAAAAATATATATTAAAACTGTAGGAATGCACTCTTTTCAAGCTATTTTATTTACATACAATAGTATATTTGTCATAGTGCTTTATATTCCACCAAAATATACCCTATCTGAAGCTATAAATGATTTAAAAACTATCCTTAAAGACGTCAATGGAGAAAAATGTTTAGTTGTCGGTGATTTTAATATAGATCTTATTGGTAATAATAGTAATTAAATTCAACTTACTTTGAAAAACACCAATTAAGTTTTATATTAAAACCAGATATTTCCACTACCAATGGTGCAACTCAAATCGATTGGGAATTCAGCAATATAAGAACTTTAAAAGCTAATATTTACGAATCTGTTTACAGTTATTACAAAGCGGTTGCAATTAACGTTTATGAAAAAGAATGCGATGTACCGTCTTCATTTTCAATAAAAGATACTAGTGGTAACGATAAAGATACCGATCAAAAAATTTGTGTATATATTCAAAATTCTGCAAATCTACAAAATATCAACTTTGATAATAGTCAAAGTGATATTGAACTGTTTAGTCTTTCATCAAATTCCGACGAAAAACTTAAAAACCACGGTAGTAGGGCCGAAAAAATTAAAATACCTGACAACAGAGTAATAAGACCTCCCTTTACTATTAATGGAGCTCTCCATAATAGGTTTGCTTAATACAGACAACGTTTCTTGCTATGCTTATGCTACCATTCAGTGTTTATTAAGAATAAACAAATTTGCAATCTGCAAGAACAAATATTGAAAACTTAGAAATTCATAATTGTATTGATCAAATACTTCACAACCAAGTTAATAATTGTATGAGTATTCGTAATATCGTATATCGTTCATTTAATCAAAGGAAGCAGCAAAATGCTTAAGAATTCTTAATACAACTAATCAGTAAGGTAGGAGATTCATTTAAGAGGTATTTATCGTTACAGATATATTCTAATGTACAAATTGACAATATAACAGATACTCAAAATGTGTCATCTAAATATACACATTGTGTTTACTTTCCAGTAAACCCTCCCTCTGTTATTCGATTTAAAACAATCGGAAGCAAGGCTGGCATTAATAAAAAAAAGAAGAACAACATATGGACGAACTGCATAAAATCCGCCTAGAAGAAGCCATTTATAGAAAAGAAGCGACCAGATTGCAGATGCTTCAGGAAGAATTAAAGTTACAAAAGTTGCAAAATGAGAATAAGACAAATTGTGTTATTCTCGCAGTGTATACTTGAAAAACTTGACTTTTTTACGCAAAATAAATCCCTTTAGCAATTGTTTATGTGTTTTATTCCTTAAACATTTTTAAAATACATCTTATATTTCCTATCCCGGTAGGTGGGTGTTTAAAACTAACAATAAATGGTTATTTACTACTGGAAATGGTTCCGCACTATGGTTGCCCTCATTAACTGGCCTAACCGATTATAGTTTCCAGCATGGAATGGAATTGCCGGTATATCAACATCAATTTCTTCTGCTGGTTCCATTATTTCACGATGTGTAAGTGCTAAGTACGGCACACAGTGCGTCGTCCTGTGAACAAAAATCAATTTTTGTAAATACTCCAACATAAAATGAATGTATACTGTTCGTTAGAGAAATGTTCAAGGATAATAAAAAACATTTTTTTTGCCTTTTCGTATTTTTACAAATCGGAGATAAGAATAAAAGTGAAATAGTTTTATCAATTTTATTGAAAGGCATTTAAAATTTAAGTTGTAGAGAAGTGTTATTATCAGTGGTCAGCGAATTAATTATTATTTTTTTTGCAATGGAAGAAAATCATAGAGGTATGTATTTTACGAATAATACATTTTTTAAATTTTACTTTTTATTGTGCAAAAATATAAGGCTATAAATATATCTGCGATGAAAATTCGATATTTTCAAGTTATCCAAAAATCAAATTGAGTTTAAAAAAAAAACGAACGCAAGCAAACTTTGAATTTTTTAAAAATATCATTTTCTAGGATTGTCTCCTACATATTCCTGTAAAAATTGGCTGCTAATATCTGCTACACTTTGAGTGGTATAATTTTAAAATAACGACTGCACAATAATAATAATGTTGTCTTTTTATCAGACCATTCATACCAATAGTTTTTTCTAAAATTGGGGCAAATTGTTAAGATATACATATAACCTAAGACTCTACATTTTGATAGTTCATTTATTTGTTTATAAAATACGTCCCCTACTTAAGATAAATATATAGGGTGGGCCAAAAAAACCGTAATTTTTTTTCATGTGATAACTATATTATTTATAGAAAAATATATTTTTGGATAGATTTTCCTGTTTAATCACTCGTTCCATTCAGAAATGTTTACGCTTTTAGAATATTGCTTAAAATAATATTATTATTTATTTATATATTAAAAAAGTTCCAGCGAGATTTAAAGTTTTACTAGGTTGAGGTGCGTCCGCCATTTCGTTTTTTCAAACAAATGTCAAAATATGAGTTTGGCGGTCTCTGTTGAACAGTGCTTTTATCAACAAGACTAAAATTACTAAAATCGGCCATAAATAAAAAAGTTATTATAAGAAAACAAAATTCCGTTTTTTTAAGGTATAAAAACGTTAAATGACGCCTGTTTTTGATTTGTAATGTGTCATCTATTTTTGGATAGATATGCATGTTTGATCACTTATTTTATTTAGAAATGTTCACACTTTCAAAATATTGCTCCAAATAATATACAGGGCGACTTAAAAAAGTTCCAGCAAGATTTAACCAGAGAACTCCAACCAACGAGAAGCGACAAAACCTGTCGGCACCTTTAATGTTAGGGGGGCACCTTGAATTTCTTGAATTTAATACACTGAGAAAAAATTAGGTGACCCGTAAAATATGATGTACCCTGAAAAAATGTGTTATAATTAAAAAAAAAAGAAAGATGCCATAAACTAATAATTAATTAATAATAATACAAAAAAGTTGAAGTTAAATATTGCTTATAATAAATCATGCTATTTATTATAGCACCAACAAAAAAATGTGTTTTTCGGCATAAAAAAGAAATAAAGAAAATGTCCTTACTGACAGGTACATTTTTTTGTTTGTGCTAAAATAAATAACATGATTTATTATAGGTAATATTTAATTTCAACTTTTTTGCGTAATTATAAAATAATTATTGGTTTATAGCATCTTCGTATTTATTTTTTTAAAAATTACAACACATTTTTTTCAGTGTACATTATATTTGACGGGTCACTTAAATTTTTCTCAGTGTGTTAAATAGGTTATCTGTCTTTCAATAAATTCAAGGTCACAAGAATTTGTCCCGGTGCAGACAGGTTTTGTCGCTTTTCGTTGGTTGTTTTTCTCTGATTTAATATTTGACCAAGTTTAGGTGTGTCCACCATTTTGTTTTTTTAGTAAAAATTTTTAGTCAAAAATATAAGGTTTGCAATATCTCTTAATCGATGCTCCCTCAAATAAAACTAAAATCAGTAAAATTGGTTAATAAATAAGAAATTTATCACAGGAAAATAAAATTCCGTTTTTTTTTGGACCACCCCATATTTTATTTTTTTGTTTTTAGCAATGGAATGTGATACAAAAATATATTATTTGGACGTTTTTGATAACTGGCTTTCCATAGAAGTAGACAAGCTACAAGGAACAATTGACTATTTAGTAAATGCATTTCATTTAAATAATATAGATGAAATTCAAAAAGAAATCAAAGAATAGCCTAAGGTTCGCTTTAAGGCAAAATTTGCCCAGAAATGGAAAGAATGTGGCAGAAATAAAATATTTTCGAAAGACTAACGAAGATTGGTCAAAAAGAGAAGTGGTACTACCGGACAAATTGATTTTTAATGAAAGTGAAGAGCTTAACATGGCGGGCACTAGCCGAGGAAGGCCACAAAAACCTTTCACAGAGTCCTCTTTTAAAACCCAAAAGAGAAGAGTACAGCATTTAATTGACAATTATAGTGCAGACGAGTTCCTTTTAGCGGCCACATTGGCCAGAAAAAAACGCGGGTGATAATGAATGAATGAATTCTTCGTGATACTATTAATAATACCCTTAATAAGCCTTTATTCATTAAAGAAAGCTAAAAAGGAGATTTTGCCAACTGAAATTCAAAGCTCAGAAGTTTCCTCAGAAGTCAGCTTACAGGAATCACTGGACAACACTTCGAAAAGCATATTAAAAACATGTAACATTCCAACAAAAACTGCTGCTACTTTAACATGCAACTGGGGACTTGATGGGAGTGCTGGTAATTGTATGTAAAAGCAACAGTTTTCGGAACAGCAAATTACGAATGATTTTTTTTTCTTAATATGTGTCCATTAACTTTGATTGATAAAAATTCCTCAAATAAACTATGGGAAAATCCTACTCCAGGATTTACAATTTTTTGTCGTCCAATAAAGTTTTTTTTTTGTAAAGAATCCAACGACTTAGTGCGGGATGAACAAAATAAGGTAAATATCCAAATTCAAAATCTAAAAAATTTTAAAACGAACATAAATGGGCACGAAGTAGAAATAAATTTTGAAACGAAATAAACAATGCTTGACGGAAAAATCTTTAACCGATAATTCTGCATCTTTAAGATGTTACATTTGTATTTGCATTGCATCTCCTAAAGAAATGAACCAAGAAATCACATCCCGAAAACCACCAAATATAGAAAACTATTGCTTTGGGCTATCTACGCTTCATCTTTTAATAAGATGTTTTGAGTGGCTTCTGCACATTTTATATAAATTACCATTTCAATGTTGGCAAGTAAGGGGAGCCGAAAATAAAATTTCTTTGGAGAAAAGAAAAAAACAGATACAATCTGATTTTAAGGCTAAACTTGGATTAATTGTTGACAAACCGAAATAAGGTTACGAATCTTTCAACGATGGAAATACTGCCAGAAGATTTTTACAACAAAGTGAAATAAGCGCTAAAATAACTGGATTAGATCAAACCTTAATTAAACAGTTTTCTACTGTTTTAAAAATTGTATCGTCTGGTAAAAAAAATCAATTTAACTACATTTCAAGATTTATTAAGAAAGACAAAAAATCGGTATTTGGAGTTATATGCTTGGTACTATATGCCCAGTACAGTGCATATGTTACTTATTTATGGGCTTGATATTATTTCCTCTTTTGATATGCCTATAGGGCAGTTAACTGAAGAAGCCCCAGAGGCAAGGCATAAAGAAGCCAGAAAATATCGTTTAAGCCATACAAGAAAGAATTCGAGAGTCAATAGTAAACACAATTTAATGACCACAATGCTCCTTATTTCAGATCCGTTTATTTCAAGTAAGAGAAAAATTTGTAGAAAAGAAAATTTGTAGAAAAGAAAATTTGTTTGCCGAAGACAATGATTTGAAAAAATATTTTGAACCGCAATCGCAAGCAGCTTCAGATAAGGACTCCTTTATGGAAGTAGAATATTAAAAAGTGTTTTTAGTTAGGTATTGAAGCAAAATTTAAGTATTTTTTTAAAAACTTGATTTATAAGGATTACATTTTTTATGAATTGAATTAAAGTTAGCATTACAATCAAATTATTATTATAATTTATTTGTATTAGGTGAAACATACTTTAAACCCGAAAACAACTTGTTTAAATGTTATTGTAGTTAAATTTAATATTTTTAGGATTTTCATTGTATACTTTTGGCATTCGCGCAGCCATTTACCATAGAGTTAAATAAATAATTTTTTAACTGGGCCTAGATCCATAGCTAACTAAATTGTTTTATTTCGTTAAAATCTATTAAGCACAACCCGAGTTACGATTTTTGTCCCAATCTGCCATAAGCCTGAGACACTGTGCGGCACAGGCAACTATAATATAACAACTCGTAGAAGTTTTATTTGCAAGCCCTCTTCGCAAACAAGAAAACATTCGCTTTAAAACCCCGAACACACGTTCTACAACATTCCATTTTCTCATTTAAGCTTGGTTGTACCTTCTTTCTCCTTCGGTTTGCGGGTTTCGAAAAGGAGTTAAAAGATACGGCAGACATGGATATCCGGCATCGCCAAGCAAATAACCTGGTAGCTGTCTTCTTTCAAATCTGGTTTTAACAGAGCTTCTGTTAAAAATATAGCTGTCGTGGTAGCTTCCCGGATATCTAGCAACAATATCGTAAATTTTTAAATCAGGCCCAGCAACTGCCTTTACATTAATCGAAAATATTCTTTTTTTATCCCTAAACAGTTCCGCATTTAGTCCTCCTGGATTAATGATAGGGACATGGGTACAGTCAATACAACCAGTCAAGTTTAGGAAGTTTCCAATTCTGTGGAAATGCCTTTGAACTAGTTGCAAATTATTTGAAAATTTTATGTGTTGTCGACTGTGGGCTGAAATTCTTCTAGTAACTTTCTTTATTACACGGCTTACAGTGGCTTGGTAGAATCCTCTTAAATCTCCACACACTATCTGAAAACAATTTATATATTCATTTATATCCTATATGTTTATGTATTTTGTTTATATTTATAAACAGTAATACATTTTTGCTTCCGCTTGCAAATGTCGAATATTCTCGTTGTTCTTAAAATATTAAGGTTTATGCTCATTGCAAAGTGGCGATATATCTAGTTGATAATTAATAATGTAAATATCTACCTATCTGGAAACTTCCGGTCGCGTAAAAACGCAGAGTCAGTAGTAAACCTATTACTGGTGAAACAGACAGCCCCCTATTGGTCGTATGATCCTGATCTTCAACCATAGGTAACAAGTTATGTTGAAAGATAGGTTTCGAGAAGCGAAATCGTTTTCTAAACTCGACATCATTATATTTTGCTATGGAATTTTCCATGTCTCTAATATATCTAAAAATATGTACATATAACTTTAGTCCTTTTTAATATATTACTACCATACTTCACAGTACACATGTGAAATTTTTACCACTTACCTACGTGGTATGTTTATTATCTGTATATATCATTTATATTCATAATACCCACATCTCAAGATGGTGATCAAAATCACCGAAATGCATAATGTAATCATTTAATCATAATAAATGCATTTGAATTCGTGGAGAAGATTATAAATTTATTACATTTTATAAATTTAACCCACTCCACTTCAAAATAAACTTTTATCTAAAATTATAAAAAATACAGTGTTCTATTAAAATTTTTGGATTACAAAAATAGCTAAACTTGGCAACAATGGGGAACTCACCATTAGATACGGCGCAATTTTCTACCTAGATGTACAAAAGTTTATTAAATGCAGGTAAGCCAAACCTGAGATTTTTCGCCGTTTCCTTACACACTGTATACTGGATAGGTACTATACTAATAAAATATGGAATTACCCGAATTACCAAAACCATTCTAATGTAATAAAATTTATAATATTCCAAATTTTGGTAGTTATAAATAAAGAAAAATATAAACGTATAACTTACCTCTGTACTTATTGTATCTCTTGGATAATATACTGGTTGTAGAAATTTAGTCATTGCTTCGTAAGCGAACCACGTAGGTTTATCAACGTCATCCCTACCAGCACCCGACTTTAAACTTGTTTTGACTTTATTAAATAACTGGCGAAACATTGCCATCAAAGAGTCTTTCTTTTTTTTCAATTCTACAACCGAGCACTCCACGCTGAACTTTGTTTTAACCCGTAACTGCTACCGACGGGGTCTGTGTGACCCGGCGTTAGTTTTAATACGCACTACCTATGTAACCTTGGTGGTGGGGGAGCTGTACGTCCAGCTATTCTCCTATTAGATTAGTACTTCTCTCGGAGACGTGGCAGGCGGTTTTGTTGATTTTGCCAAATTCGAAATAATTACGTAGTTGGGTCTCCGTGACCCGTCTGTAGTACTTACGTAAACAAAGTGTTATCTCATTACACAGGTATGTACTCATTTTTGCTATTATTTTTTGTGTAAACTTTTGTTAATTGTTTAGGCAATTTTTAGATTTAAATTCAAATATGTTATTTTACTGACAGACTCTTTTTTTTCTAGATAAAATGGCTTCTACAAGCAAGCAGCTAACTTCAGCGGAGCTGGAAGACATTCTAAATAGCGAAGAGTTTTGGGAAGAGTTGAAAGATGTAAATAAGGCGGCAGAAACTCTCCAAGAAGTAGAAAATGGATCGTAAGCCGCACAAACATTATTTGATCATGCAGGCGAAAGTGATAACGACGAAGTTGACGACGAAATTTACAGTGAACACGATACGGATAGTGAATTTGAGACTGAATCTGTGCAAGAAAATACGTCTAGTGACATCGAAATTGAAAATGCTTCGAGTAACCAAACAGCCACTTTCAACATGTCAAAGTCAGCTTGGTACGGAAAAGATTCAACAAAATGGGCCAAAGAACCTCCACAAAGATCTAAGGTAAAATCCCATAACATTATTAGGGTTTTATCCGGACTGAAAGGTCCTGCTCGACAGAAGGAACCATTGAGCCCCTTAGAAGCTTGGAAATTGTTAATAACCGATGAAATGTTGGAAATTATAGTTGAGCACACAAATACAAGAATTGACATAATGGCATCAAAATACGCCACCTTCAAACGACGTAAAAACTCTCGCCAAAAATTTGCTCCAACTTTCATTGGTAAGACAGATAAAATTGAGATAGAAGCTTTCATCGGTCTTTTATTCATGCAGGGTATATTTAAGTCAGGCCATGAGGATTTAAAATCATTATGGGCAACAGATGGAACTGGGAGAGATTTATTTAGATGTACAATGTCCCTTGCACGATTCCTCTTTTGTTAAGCTGTTTAAGGTTTGACAATCATCTTACAAGGTCCGAGAGAGTAAAAACTAATAAGCTAGCTGCAATATCCGATCTTTTGAAGCTTTTGTGAAAAACTCTCAGCAGAACTATATTCCAGGACCTCACTAACTATAGATGAAATGCTGGTTCCATTCCGGGGAAGATGTGCATTTAGAATGTACATCCCTAATAAGCCTGCAAAATACGGGCTAAAAGTGCAGATCTTGGCCGATTCCCAAACACACTATATGTATAACGCTGAGGTCTATACTGGAAAAAATCTCCAACATGAAAAAAATCGCCATTTTCACATCCAACTGATGTCGTTCTTCGAATGATCAAACCAATTGAGAAATCCAACCGAAATGTCACTGGAGATAATTGGTACACATCAATGGAGTTGACTAATGAGTTAAAAAAACAAGGGATTACCTATGTAGGTACAGTGAAAAAAAATAAAAGAATGATCCCTCCAGAATTTTTACCGGACAGAAAAAGGCCTGTCAAATCTTCAAACTTCGGATTTACATCGGACAAAACCATAGTATCTTACGTCCCGAAGAAAGGAAAATCTGTTATCTTAATATCGTCAATGCATCACGACAGCACTATTGATGGAAGTACTGAGAAACCCGAAATAATTATGTTTTATAACAGCACTAAAGCAGGTGTAGATGCTTTAGACGAAAAATGTGCAACGTATTCCACTTCTCGGCGAACCCGTCGATGGCCAATGGCAATTTTTCACTGTATTTTGAATGTGTCTGGTGTAAATAGTCGTATAATATATCAGTTTTCACGTGGAGAGGAAATAACTCGCTACAACTTTCTGAAACAACTAGGCATTGCACTATATACTCCACATATGAAGCAAAGACTTTACAACCAAAAAGTTCCCCGAAAACTTCGTTGCCTCGCCGCCGATATTCTTGGAGTAGATATGGAGGATACACCTACACAACCTCCAACCCAAATTTTATCAAAAAGAAAGAGGTGCTCAATTTGTCCTGGAAAAAAAGATAGGAAAACAAATACATGTTGTATTGTGTGCAAATTACCTATCTGTTTGCAATGTGCCTTGAAAGTGTGCCCAAATTGTAAATAAAAAGTTTTTTTGTACTACCCTAGTTCTATATTATATAAATAATGTTTTTGATATCAAATAAAAGTTTTGGTTAATGTTTTTTTCTTTCATTTTGATATCTTAAAACCGGGTCAGAGTGACCCGTCGATAGCAGTTGCGGGAAAACTATTTGTCAGTAACAGTTACGGGTTAATATTATTCGATCTTGTGTATTTGTTTCAGTTAAAAAGGTTTGACACCTTAGACAGGTGTAGTAGCCCTTTTACTGTTCTTTTCTGGTCTCCAGCCTCCTGGTGGTTAGTGTCCACCATGAGGTTTTGATTTGTTCTCCAGTATTTAAGTGCAGGGCACTCATATATGCTGTGAGAGTCTGTCTCTTCCTCTTCGTCACATAGTCTGCAAATGGGTTCTTCTCTATAGATGCCCATAGTGTGCATATGCTTTCTTAGGGTGCAGTGTCCGGTTATTAATCCTGTCACTATTCTAATCTGATTCCTATTTAGTTTTAGTAGTTCACTTGTCAATGCTTTCGATGGTGAGTCCAACATTGATTTACTGTGATTTTGTGTTTGAATCCACCGAGTCATGTAGCCACGAACCGAGGCTTTTGGTATTCCAAAAACAGTAGTGTTTGTTAGTTTATTTCACTAAAATGTGTTTAATAATTCATAAAGATGGTACTTTAACCTTTTTTTTTGATGTGTAGTTTGTTCATATTGTTTATCGCGCCGTTTCGTAACTTTTAATAGCATCATGCTAAGTCATTCCACCAAGTTAACATGTTTTTATTATTATCTTTTTCGATACTTAAAACCTATTATTTTACCCTATATTCGGTAAATACTTATATTTACACTTAATCTAACTAAAACTACCTATTCCTTATCCTAAAATATCATAAATTTGGAAATATCAATCATTATGTGTTATATAGTTATTTTCCCTGTATATTTGATTATGTTTTCGTCCATAACTTTAGAACATCTTGTATATTTGTGTATTTTATGGTTTAAATTTGTCGTTGGGGTTATATAGTATATCGTGGGTATACTGCAAAAAGTGACCAAGTCAAAAATAGTCGATTTTCTGTTTTTGTGCCCCCGTGATTAAAAATTATTTTATCTTTATCAGGAAAAATTGCCCAAGTCATAATAAAATTATTTATAGGTGTTCTAAATATTGCCGGTTATGACCAAGTTTATAAAACTACCGATATTACAGTAAAAAGTGACCAACTTGACTTGATCATTTTTACTTAGTTATAGCCTTTCCGGTCAAACTGACTAACTTGACTTGGTCACTTTCTGTGGTAGCATTTTATGCATGCAATGACGTGGTCAGTATCAGTATTATTGGTAAACATTCAAGTCGAAGTGTTTGTGGCTTAGTGAATTTCGGTTTTAACTAAAAAGTTTGACTATAAATATCATTACAATGGGTTCCAGAGGAAAGCATATGGTGTCTTTATGTAATAAAAATGTAATACATGTTGATGCTGAAGGTATGTGTAATTATATTTTAAAATTATTAATTTTTAGGATTTTATTTGTTATAGTTTGCAAGAAAATAATACACATTAATAGAATTATATTAGTGTATAAATATTTAAAGTGACTAGAACTGTGTTGTTTAGCCAACTAATAAAATACAGCAAAAAATGCATTTTTTCAGATACCAATATGTATAAAATTTTTAATTTATTTATTATGAAAGCATAGGTAAATTATTCGTTTTATGATCAAAGGGGACATAATATTCCACCTAATAAAACATCCGATGAGATGATTTAAAAGGTGAAGGCTCATATTGAAGGATTTCCAACTATGGAGTCCCACTATTGCCAATCCTGCAAAAAATACTGATAAAGTTCGTGCATCTAATGATAAAACATTTTTGAGTGCAACATTTGATTTGCAGAGTATGTTACGTATACCTTCTTCTGAAATATCTCAAATGTATTACACCATGAAACTTTGCGCATATAATTTAACGATCTACGAATCTGCCAGTCCAAATGCGGCATATTGCTATGCTTGGAGTAAACCTAATGGCCAAAGAGGTAGCTGCAAAATAGGTACTGCCCGCTTAACTGGATTAACCAAATTCCACCACACGTAAAAGAAATTAGTTTATTTTCTGATACGTGTGGTGGACAGAATCGCAATCAATTTATAGCCGCGTTATTTTTATATGTCGTTCAAGCGACTCATTTAGATGTCGTCCAGCATGACTTTACGGAAAAGGGCCATTCATACATGGAAGTTGATGCAATGCATAGTGCGATTGAGAGAGCAAAGAAGAATGTATCGATCTACACCATGAACGACTTACTTAACGTGTTTTAATTGGCACGATCTACTCGACTTAAAAATAAAAATAGTGGTGCTTACAATGTAAAAGAACTACACTACGGAGATTTTTATGATCTTAAAGCCCTAGCAAATGCCATAATAAAAAATAA
Organism: Listronotus oregonensis; assembly: GCA_019359885.1. NCBI lineage: Eukaryota > Metazoa > Arthropoda > Insecta > Coleoptera > Curculionidae > Listronotus > Listronotus oregonensis. Next base: position 7,337 of record JAHBCN010011011.1, on the reverse strand, counting down.
AACCAAAGACGTTTAAGGAGAGCAAGTTCATAGGTTAAAAATTAAAGTTATGAAATATGAAAAAAGCCATCCAGGACGCATACTCTTTAAATACAATTATAGTGAAGATGATTTTTGCGTTCTTCGAGTAAATGTTCGTGGAAGGCCTACCGAAATGCCAAAAAAATTGACACCTCTATACAAAAACTTGCTACCCATCTCGGAAAAGAAGAAGAAAAGTCTTATGAAGTTAATTGATGATAACAGTATTCCAATGGAGTATAATAACTGGTATAAATCCCTTCCTGTAGATAAAAAAAAGAATCATTCAGCCCCGGGACCAACTTTTTCGGAATCTGACTGGGATATGGAATAAGAATAATTTTTATGACATGTAATGTTTCTAAGTGCAATATAATTAGTTTGACCAAGTCAGTAAATCTTATTTTTTGTAACATCGGGTGTGACCAAGTCTAAGTTTTTTTCTTATATAAAAAGATGTATGAAATATTAGGGCAATTGTATTTAACATTTCTATTTATCTTCAGATTTACAAAATTATACCATTAACAAAAAAAAAAAACGACGATGTGTGATTTATTACAGAAATTATAATTTTCAATCGTCATTTGTAGAAAACTATGACTTGGTCACTTTTTGCAGTGTACCCACGATATGTTTTATGTATTTGTTAGACTTAACTCTAATAATGGAGCTTTCCACAATATTGTGAGAACCGTTAACTAGTTATATAATACCGTCAATCCGGAAAAAGTTTAAAAATGGTATTTTGTTTTAAAATTCTATTTATTTTTATAAGGTAATATCAATAAAATTTTAGTGTCGTCAAAAAAAAAAAAAAAAAAAAAAACATTGCACGGTCATCTAACGAACTTCTGTTAGCTGCTTGCGAGACCTACTTGGAAGCACAAAAAACCAACACTACAACACAAGAGCAGCAAGTAACAAGTTTGGCTCAAGTAGGTCAAGCGATCAAAGAACAAACTGAAGCTTTAAAGGGGCAAAACAAAATAAAACAAGAATCAAACAAAATTAAACTAATGACTTTAAAATTTAACTATATTAAGAATTTTGATTCTTTAGAAGGGTTTGACCAATTAAATTAAATAAAATTAAATTCTTTTTTTTTAAATCTGTTAAGTGCAGTTTAATAAGTTTTGGTAGAAGAGCTGTTAAACAGTTTTGAGTAGGTTCTTGAGACACTTTGAAAATTTGTGCAATTGTTCTTGTAGGACATAAACATAAAAGTCAAAGTCTGGCTAAAGGGTAGCGGCCCCCACCAATCCTTGATTTTTTTTAATTCAAGGGTATTTAAGGCAAGGGCTTGCTTCCCTTCAGTACATGTATGTTTAGGGGTCCTTCTAGAACAATAACACAAATTTTCATAGGGCCTTAAGAACCTACTCAAAATTGTTCACCAGCTCTCCTACTAAAACTTATTTAACTGCAATTGACAGGTTTTTAAAATAGTTTTTTTTGTCTTATTTTTTTATAAAATAGTTTACTTTTTAATAGTACAAATATTTTTGGTAAAAAAAATTGCAGGTGACGATTATTTCTGTTATAGGAGGCTTACCTAATCAAAGTAAGTCTTTTAGAAAAGCTTACATACTACAAAGAAAAGTAAAATTTAACAGTTATTTATGATATAAGTGTTAAACCTACAATTTTAAGGCATGCTCATTGTGCAACTCCCTTAAAATGTACTTTCTCCAACTAAAACAGGGAAAAAAGATCAAGACAAGAAGCACATAGGAGAAAAATATCGCAAAGCCTGAGGCACAATGGACAATCATATAAATCAGCAAAAAATAAGAAGACTGTTCCAGAACGTCAACTGAAACCACCATGTCAGATAGTTGTACATTCAAATGTCCATTAAATATCACAGAAGAGCAACGACGAAATTTTTTTAAAGATTATTGGGCTTTAGAAGGGATTAAAAAACAATGGACGATTATCGCGAACAATGTCGAAGTAGTTGTCTCAAAACATCGCTATGTTGGTTCGGAAGGAAACATTGCAACAAAGCGCAATAATAATAACGCTTTCTTTTTGACTGTTTCTGGTGTAAAGACTAGGGTGTGTAAAATGTTTTTTAAAAACAGTTTGGAAATCAACAATAGCCCTATAGAGACAGCTTTAAAGAAGAAAAATCAAGACACCATATATTTTCAATGAAAGATAACCGAGGTTGTCATACAAACCATAGCAAAGTGGACGAAATGATCAAAATGGCATTGAGTTTATGGTATCGAAAATTGAATGCCTATTTCCGGGGCTTTTGAAAGAAACATTGATGGACAAATATTAAGATCTTTATGGACTATTGGGACAATGCAAGTCTAAAAATGAGCCCCGCAACTTGCAATGTTTTTTGCATATTTAAAAGATTTAAACATATAATTTTTTGTAAAAAAAGGACTTTGTGACGTTTGTGGTTAAAAAAACAGTACAGCTGAAAAAAAAGAATCAAAAAAAAACTATGAGAAACGACAAAATAATAAGAATCTTTTTTAGTCGCTGTTTAAATTTACAATATTCAAATTTAAGTAAAAGTTTTGTTTGGTTTTATACATTTTTCGTTTAAAATCTTCCGTAAAATGCAGTTTTCGCGATGACAGTTTTCTTGCAAGGGGCGAACTATTAAACGAGGGGCATTGGCAATAAAAGCAGGAAAGCTTTGCAGTAACATTTTTGTTCCAAAATATTGTGGCCAAAATTACAAAAATAATTTTTACCATACCCAATTAAAAAGATTTAACCGTATTGAAAAAAAAATGATTACTTTATAAGTTTATGCAAATTAAAAGGTTGGGTTACGATCGTAGTGTGTTTAAAGGGCAAATTTTTAATTTCTTTAATATAACACGACATAAAATTTCCAAAAATTGGAAAAACACACAATTCAATTACAATTAAAGCGGAAAATGAAGTACAACAATCCCTATTTATACGAAACTATTCGGCCGGGTATTGTTTTTAAAGCATTAAATTATTTATTAGGCCAACCTTTGTATTAATCCATAGGCAATAAATTGTCTGAAAATTGGGAAAAAATAATAAATCTTATAATAAAAAAATAGAGCTGGAAAATACATTACAAATTATAAGTCAAAATAAAGCCATTGAAAACGAATGTTCTATGACTATTGATGAAATTAGAAATATTGGAAAAAATTGATTTTGAGAACTTTTTTTTTCCAACTATGGCAGAAAAAAATAATAAAAAGTTAGCGAAAAAATTTCTGAACTAAAATTAAATTCATTAGTTATATCTACAAGAAAACAAAGACACAGATGTTTCTAAACATTTATTCACTGAAATGGACAAGGAAAATTTAGACTCTTTAAAAAGTAGCATAAGTAAATTCTCTTTGTTTAGCGAAAACAATAAACATGTAGAAACCTAAACGGTTAATCCTGGGGGACCAGAAACATTGCTAGACAAAAATAATCTGGAAAATATAGCCTTTGCACCAGGGAAAGGAAATAAACCCGTTCATTTAATGCTTCATAAGTATGCTGAATTCTTTTTCTACATTGTTTTGTGGTAATAAAAAAGAAATTTATGTTAACTACAGTTATTCCGATGAGACAAAGGTTCAAGCTGCGCATAGTGACTAAAGATTTGCTAGAACAGACTTTTTACTCAACATGTGCAAAAAATGCAACTAATTAGGGTGGTTAATACGGTAAAAATTTTGATAGGACAAAAAATAAACCAGCTAGGCCGATATACGGCAGGACAAGTGATACAGCCACAAATTATAAATCAGTTAATCAAACGTGACGGTTTTGTTTTTTCTAAAAAATTTTAAAAACGCTCCTGCTCATTGGAAAAAAGAAAAACAAAACTTCTATCTATGATTCGACAATTGGTTTCCCACAATTTTACCCCTTTTTGGCAGCTGAGGCAGGGGCCAAAAATTTAAATTTTGATCTTAGTACAATTGTAGTTTAAAAGAAGAAGAAATAGAATTATCTTTCGAAAAAAAAATTCGATTGATAAGACCCTACCCCCTAACTTGTGTCCATTTAAAAAAATTTTATTTTGATTTTTTTAAAATAAAAAATAAAAAAATTAACAAAAAAAAAGGCACTTCTATATAGGACCGAATAAGATAAAAAACCGTTTCCCCAAAATTGTGGAATTTATAACAAATACATCACTTCAGATAGGAAGAAAGTTAAAAAGATATCATTAATACCAAAAATATCATCATTCCAAATTTTTAAAAAAGTTCGAGAAAAAAAATTGTGTTATGATTTTCCCCTTTTCCCCCAAAAGGTTTTAAAAAAAATCTTTTAAAGTCCCCAAAAAGGGAAATTTGAAAAAAATAAGAAAAGAAAAGGGGGACAAATATGTAGATATTAGCCGTTTCCTAAATAAAAATTTTAAAAAAAAAAATACTTTTGAAAAATTTTCCCTTTAAAAAAAAAATAAATGACACAAACTGATTACACAAAAATTTTGGGGTGTGTGTTTTAAAAAACCAACAATCTTTTAAACGAACACCCCAAAAATTTTTTTTCATTAATAAAAACTATTGAGTTGAGGGGGGCAAAATATAATATCCAGTATTTTTTTTAAACTTTATGGATGCATAACTTATAAAAGTTAAAATTAAAAAATAAAAAAATTTTCCCCCTTTTAAGCTTTTAAAAAAAATTTAAAAAAAGGGGAAAAGATGATTTTAAAAAAAAGGGTTTAAAAAATTAGGTGCTGTATTATTTAATTTTTAAATGGGCCCCCAAAAAACACCCTACAGTCCCCCACAGCTCATATGCATAAAACATGTACTGGGAAATTTTTTTTTAAAACTAAACCGGGGAACCCAGAGAGTTAAAATGCTCAAATCGCATAAGGAATTACAACAAATGGATCCTAATGCTATTAATTTTTAAAAAAACGAATTTAATTGACCATTATCAGCAAACGCCCCGATTTTTTTAGGGGGACATTTGTTTAGGGGAATTTGCTGCATATTATTTTTTAAAAAAGAAAATGAAAAAAAAAAAACCCACAAAACAGTTGGTTATGAAAGATAATGGGGGTTTTTTTATATAAAAAAAGTCTTGCTAATATTATTTTTTTCCATAAGATATAATTTGAAAACGGGCCCCCAAAACCCAATTTTTTAAAGAACAGTTAATGTTAGGGGGGCCCCAAAAAAACGGGGAATTTTCGCTGGGGGGGAAAGGGGGAGTGGGGGAAGCTATTTTTTTTACCACATGTCCTTTAATTTCCCCCCCACCTGCGTCAGTGTGAAAAAAATTGTGTGCTTTGGTGCATCGGTTCCCCTTTGAAATTTTTTTTAGTAAAACAATTTTTTTTCATTTCGGGGAAAACGAAAAAAGGCAGATTGTCGAAAAAAAAAAGGGGGTTTTAAAATTTTTTTTTCCTGTTGGGGAAAAGGCCCAAATTTTTAATTAAAGACTGCTTATGGGGATGCTCCCTTTAAAAAAAAAAACCCAAAGGGGGGTTTCGTTTGGGTTTTTTATTTTAAAAAAGGAGAAATGTCTATTGAAGACCAACCTCTTCCCCGGACGCCCCCCAACGTCAAAAAATGATAAAAAAGTCGAAAAAACAATCCCCCCGTTCGTGAAGACCGTCCCCCGGGAAACCTTTTTATCAACTCTCGAGATACCCAAAAGGGGGTTCAATTCAGAAAATTTTTTTCCCCAAGTTTTTTTTGAAAGGGGTTTTTAAAAATTTTTCCCGCCCTTTTTACAGACGGCAAAGGGGGTCGACTTCAGGCATGCTTTGAGCTTCAAAATGCTCGAAGAACCCGAATTTTTTTTCCAAAAAGGGGGTTACTGGTGATGAATCGTGGTGCTATGGATACGACCCCGAAACAAACAGCAATCAAGCCAGTGGGGAAAAAATGGCTCTCCTCCCCAAAAAACCGCCCCCAAAAAAAGTCAAACATCAAAAAATCTCATTTTTTTTGGTTTTTGAAAAGGGGGTTTTCCGGGAATTCGTTCCCCCGGGTGAAACTGTGAACCAGAAGTTCTACTTGGGAAAAGGTTTTTTTAAAAAGGGGGAAAAAATCCCCGGGAAAAAAAAACCCGATCTTTGGCGCACAGGCGACTGGTTCTTTATTGACAACGCGCCCTCCCCCAAAGCCCTTTTTTCCCCCATGCAATTTTTGACAAAAAAAAACCCTGACACCGATTGTCCACCCCATACTCACCGGATTTCCCCTTGACTTTTTTTTTCCCCCGACTAAAAAAAAAAGAAAAAGGGAAAAAATTTTCCCTTTTGGAGGAGGTGAAACAAAAAACCTGGAAGGCTTAAAAGGTCCGATGAGTGAATTTAAATACTTTTTTTAACAATGGAAGAATCGTTTGGAGAAGTGCGTTTTCGGTCAATGGGAAAAAACTTTGGGGAAAGGGATTAAAAATTTTTGGGGGTTTAAAAAAATAAAAAATAAAAAATTATGAACAAAAATTCCCCCTTTTTTTTTTGGGCCCCCCCCCTATTATCCCCTTTGGGCCCTTTTTTTAATATCCCCCCAAAGTAAAAAGGGGTGGATCATCAAATGCTATAGGTTGCATATTATGATACAATAAAACAAAAAGGAAAAAAAAATTTTTAAAGTTTTAGAAAAGGGTTTTGGATCTAGCTTTTAAAAAAAGGGGGAAAAAAGAAAAATTTGGGGTTTTTTAATAATATTTGGGGTTTGGAAATCCCGGGCGATGAAAACTTACCTTTTGGGGGGAGATTTAGATGAACAAGATTTTAAAAAAATTTGACGATAATATAAAACCAGATTCTAAAAAACGCAGAAAAACAAACATTTCCACTTCTTATCAAAGTCCTGATGAGGTTTACGAAGAGCAAATGTCTTTTTTAAAAATTTTTAAAAAATATAAATATTTAAATCATTTTTTAAAAAATAAAACAAAATAAAAAAAAATTTTTAATATCGTAGGGGGGGGGGGTGGGTAAGAAAAGTAGGCTTTTTTTCCCCCTTTTTTAGTTCCTATTACGATATTTTTTAAAATTTTTTTTCAGGAAATAATCCTGAAAGTGTAAAAGGGCCCCCTTTTCCCACAGGAAAAGCTCCTTTTTTGGGGGAGGAGGCATTACACTTTTTTTTTCATTTTTAAATTTTTTTGTCAATAGTATTATCCCGGGAATTTTTCCTTTTAAAAAAAAAGTACCGTAAATACATTATATTTTTTTCTTTTAGGTTTAAAAGTTATTATTATAGACGAATATAGTGGGGGGGGAAAAAAATTTTTATTATATAAACCAAAGACTCCAAAAAAAATTTTTTTAAAAATGACAAAGTTTGGGACAAAAAACCATAATTTTGTTTGGGGTTTTT
>JAHBCN010011010.1:0-30058 GCA_019359885.1 Listronotus oregonensis | reverse complement strand
GCAGCTTGTTGCGTCGATCCCTCGCGCCTCGACGCGTTTGAGATAGATATAAGGGACGTGTTGTCAAACGCTCCTTCTACATCTAGGAAGGCACACCTCCTTGTATTTGAGAGCATATTCGGCCTTTTCCACAAGTTCATGTAATGCTGTCTGTGGACTTACCTGCTGTGTATGCATGTATCTCCTTGTGTAAAGGTCTGTTCGTAAGTGCGTTCTCCCTGATGTGTCTATCCAGCATTTCTCTAGGGTCTTAAGCACGAACGACATCAGATTTATTGGTCTTAAAGATTTTGTCCCATCCTGTCCGGTTTGGGGATGAATGCTACTCTGATTAATGTCCAGGTAGTTGGTATATAGCCCAGAGCTAGGCTTCCTCTTAAAAGTAGACACAGTCTATGTAGTAAGAGCTCTGGTACTTTCTGGAACATTACTGGATAAATGCCATCTGTTTTTGGCGATTTATACGGTTCAAATGAGTTTATCGCCAATTTAATTTTTTCTACGTTTATTATTGATTTTGCTATCTGTCAGTCCTCCCTGGAGCAGTATCCTGGGTTTCCTAGGTCTAAACTTTTGCAGTCTTCCAGTGACATGTTGTCCGAAGTTTACTTACCACAAACTTTCAATATAATATGCACGCGAATTTCGGTTTTAAATTAGTTATATTATTATTGAAAAAATAAATTACGGGTGTAATAAAATCGGTTTTCAAGTATTCTTTAATTTCAAAAAAACGCAAACAAAATTTCCCCATTTCTGTAACTCCTAGAGGTGCTTTTAATGGGGTGCAACCACCCTCACACGATTTTTGACTGCGGATTCGTAATCAGCGACCCCGAGAACCATTCCCAATCACCCTTACATGATTTTTGGTCGCGGATTCGCGCGACTCTCAGAACCCCCAAGAACCAATCTTGAGGTGAAATTTTGAATTTTCAAAATTTCTTCACTTCTGTCACTTCTAGGGGTAGTTTTGATAGGGTCCAACTACCCTCACACGATTTTTTGCTGGGGCACCAATACCCCGGGAGACGATTTCTGAGGTAAAATAAACTAAAATAAGGTTGTTAAACCAATATCCCTTGGATTATAAACTAAAACTTAAAAAAGTTATTAACAAAAGTTGGTGGGAAGAAAAAAAATAGGGTAGGAAAAAACCGGGAAAAGCTTTTAAAAAAAATAACCCACTAAAAAACGGACAAAACTAAAGATTCTTATGGTCAAAAACCCTTAAATATGTAAAAGGTAATAATCTCAGTTTGGTAAAACATAATTAAAAAATTGTATATCTTTTGTGAGGAAATAAATATGGATTAAGAGGTAAAAATAAATTAAATTTTCTTAAAAAAAGTGGAAATCCAAATTTCTATCCAAAAACCTTGGCTTATTAAGGTATTGAGATCTAAAATTAGACCAAGTTTTGTGCACATTTTTTTTACTATTTTTTAAGTTGGCATGTTTTTTTTACAGATTTGTCAGTATTATTAAATGTTTTTTTATTAATACAGACAAATCAATCATCATCAAATAATCTAATTTTAGATCTCACTCAGTATTTTAAGAGGCCGAGATTTTTGGATAGAAATATGGCCTTCATTTCAGATAAGTGTTTCTGGTTTAATGAATGGAAAAAATGAAAAGGGGATCACTTTTTCTCAGTACATCTTGCTCTGTAGATATATTTTAACTTTTAGACTGAATATAAAGTACAAAAATTGCCCATTTTGATCTTCCTTAATTGCTTTTGAATGAGGGTCTGGATAGTTCTTCTGATAAGACAATGAGTGAGCAAGTGAGTGAGTAAGTGAGCCAGTTAGTCAGTTAGTCAGTAGCAAAATGGGCGATTTTTCAAAATGAAATATCTCAGAAACTATTTGGAATAACTTCCTTAATCAAAATCATACCTTTATGTAGAAATACAAATTTAAAAACTCATATAAAGTACAAAACCTAATGATAATAAAAATATTATCTCTCTCTGGCCAGTGCGTGGATGCCTTTAATCGTTTTATTAAAGGCGACAAATTCCTTTCTATTGATATTAAAGAGGATTCAGTAGGCCACTAAATTTAAAAAACATACAAACACGCAGAAATAAAGTTTTCACAATCGTAAAATTAAAAATATGGATATTAAAGCAGCAAAGCGAAAAAAATGTTAAGTATAATATTGATGAGGAAACGTTAATCGTTACGCCTCCGCACTATAAGTAGTTGCCGACAGACTCTGCTGTCGACTAAATATGAACTGGAAAACTATAGGTGCAAATTAAGGTTTGGACGACCTGTAAAATGACTATTGCTAATCAAGACACGACGAATAGAGTAACTGTACACAAGTTTTTATTTACAAAAAATATATATACATCACTACTTCACAAAATATAGTGTAATACGCCAATGGGGTGTATCAGCAACTCAAGTCAATATTTACAAATATACAATTTCTACTAAGTATACCTTTCTCTTGATAAACTCTTTGGGATCCAATTTTACTTTAAAAATATCAAAGAACGGAAAAAGTTCAAAATTATCCTTTAAATAGGCACTAATAGTCTATTTGTCTAGAGTTTGTAAATTTGAAACATAGCTTATTATCTACTGACAATACCAGATGTTGACAATTTTATTAATGGCCTAATTTTACGAAATGTAAGAAACAAGTTACAAAATCTGCCCTTAAAATTGGCGCATTCCCGCTACGGAGTCTATGAGGCGTAAATATATAACGACGTTACGTCACAATTAAAAATTGTTTTACAACATAAGAAAAGTTAGAATATTTAAAGTCAAATTAAAAATTATTTACAGTTTCTCCGAACACCCCGTATCACTTGTCACTCCCATGACATTCGGTACAAATTAATGACAAACTATATTATCAAAAAGTTTAGATGTTACCTTGACTATCCAGCTAATTTTCTAATATACCCTTCACCATTATTTTTTATTCACTATTTAATCAAGGCCTACCCTGTACAGTTCTTTACTTCACTTTAACTACACACCTTACTTTACTTTTGAACCCTATGTAGAGTATGTCAATTTAAAATTGAAACCAGGGTTATTTGGAGTAGCTTTACTAGCTAGGAAAAATGTACCAAACCATGAAAAAATATTATTTTTTTCTCAACTACTTTATAGAACATTTTGATTTTACCCGGAAATGCTAGAGAATTTTTACGATTCTAGAGTAATAAATAAAAACTTTTAGCTTAAGCTTCACTTATCTTGCCAATTGCCCTACTGCATATCTTTCTCCTCTTGGCGTGCGTCCAACCTAGCCGACTCACCCTCTCTCTCGCGTCGTCGGTAGCGTCGCCCTGAAGGCCCGGTACCTGGCGCGCATACCTAGAGCTCTTATTGGATACGCTACGTCATCACAAGTTCAGGCAGCGCTCGTATGCATACCGACGCGCGGCTTTCTTTGTTTTGATATTTTTAGATTTTTAATAAGGAATTGTATTTACACTTCAGCCGTGTTGCCACGATTATATGGGTAATTTACTGATTAAAAAATAGATGTTATTAATTAATCAAGATTTAGAAAGGAATGTTAGCGTACTTATGGCTATGGAAAAAAGCATTCATGTTATGTTTCTACAACAAATATAAAAAATTAAAATGAAATAACAATCCCACCCAAATTTAAAAAGTTATTTAAATATTAACCATCTTTTTAAATAAAAAATGCCAAAAAAAGGTGAACATAATTAATATTTTTATTTTAAATATCACCTTCAAAAAAATCTGCAAACAAAGTAAAATCGGTTATAGTTATTTACAGAACAAGGGAGGAAAGTGCTGTTTTTCTCCGAATAATTTGATGCACAACGCGAAGCACAGGCATTAAAATCTAAGGGATGAAATGCACTTTACTCTAGAGAAATGTATATAATTTTTTCTATTACTTTGCATTAAAATTTTTAAAAACTTTTCTTTGAATTTTGTTGATAAACCCCTGTATTAGAAACTTGTCAAAGTATAACGCAAGATTTGAAATTATTTAAGACATTGACATCAACAAGACATAAATTGATTGGTATGTTCGGCTGGAACAGGGAGATAAAAATTTTACCTTCCTAGGGAGGTAAAGTGTTGTTTTCCAGCCTTATTTGGAGGTTGAAAAAAAATAGTTTGGTTTCACCCCCTGGGTGAAAGCGCATATCGTCGATATATAACTTTTGTTATACATTCCAGGGATGTTGCGAATAGTCGCATCCACATCCGCAATTGCGGCACTTTCACGTCAATTTGGACATCCGCATCCGCTAACGCATCTGCAATAAATCTATGCGAAGTTTCATGCGGATGCGGCTCTCGCACAAACAGCTCTACAAGAAAGAAATTAGTTGGGCCGGCGAATAGTGCGTGCCGTCCACACGTGAGCATTGACCAATAGGAGCGAAGATTCCGTTCGTAGACAAGTTCCGACTTCGACGCGTTGTTATTGTGTATCATTTGTTTACGGTAAATCAATCATTGCATGTTTAGTTCCGCTTAATGTATAAACTCTATGAGCATTTCAGTTATTAAGTGTTCCAAGTGAACAATTGTTAATTTACGAACCTCGGCGTAACAGACTTGACCCAGAGAAGGCGGCAATGTTGCTTTTTAATAAATATGATGCTCCAATTATAAACTTCCTTCTTCTTACTGTGCCATACTCTATTTAGAGTGTAGGCGTCCCCTCGCACATTATCTGTGTTGCGTACCAACTGCTTTTACACAGACATGCGTGACCACCGGCTTAACGTGCCTTCCGAAGCACATGTGAGAGGGTATACTACAGAAATACTAGACAGTGGTTTGCCATTGCCTTCTGTAAGGTAACGAGCTATGGAAGAAACCAATGCGGGAATCGAACATGGGTCAACCACATTTAAACTTCCACACTAAGTAATTAGGTAGGTAATAGAATTATTAAATGAATACTATTCTTGCTATGCACATATATAGTTTCTTCCGCATCCCCGGATGTGGGCGTTCAAAAATCCGCATTCGCATCCGCATCCGCAGATGTGAAAAAATCCGCATCCGCAGTATCATTATTTCCTTAAAATTTACAATTTTAGAATAACAATTTGGAGCGGAAAACGTTCGATGATTGGATCAAGACTAATTACAACTGAGTTAATGTAATTATTATTTATTGCTGTATAGTCGAATAACTAGACAAGAGGAAAATCCCTTTTACCACAGCGCACCAATTTAATTGTTAACGTACTACATTAACTCTGGCACGTAATTTTAATAAATTTAACGCTTCCTGTAAAAGTGAGCGTAAAGGGGCTGCATTTATTATTTTGAAAACGACGTGATTATCCTGTTTTATTGTTTCTCGTTGCCATTTATAATATGGAGCAGTTTAAAACAGGCTTTTTAATTTTCCGACGTCGTGTTGGTTAGGGTGCAGTAAAAAGTTTTCTTTTTTTATCAAGATAAATATCGTCAACAGTTTTAGGTTAATTTATTTTTTACTTTTGCAACACATTTTTTCTTAACAGGTTGTAACGCTTTGTATAATATTCTTATAAGGACATTGCAGATAAGTTAAGAACACTATTGTAAAAAAAGCAGATTTTAATGTTGGGTCAAGCTTTCAACCATCGTTTTAATACTGCTCGCGAACTTAGAGCTACACTAGGTTCTTTTAATAGTGATAGACTTAACAGATTTTGAATTTATGATTTACGCCACCATTTAAGTGGTTAGTGTTGCTACTTCTTATCCTTAAAAAAATTATAAAACGTTGTCCCTTATATATTAAAACATAAAACATTTTTAAGGCTGGGTTTTCTTTTTTACCAATTGTAGGATTACTCTTTTTATAAAATGTTTTCTAGAGGTTACCAGGAACCCTGCAAAGAAAAACAACAACTTTAATACCTACCACAACACGCTACTGACGGACCAGGTCAATATTCCTTCCACTGTTATTTTATTGTCACCAACACACGAAAAGTGTACCATATTTAAAGGTCAAAATTTTACTATCAAGATGTCCTTGTTGTGGACTGAGTGTGCTCAGACATTATTGACCCTTACGCAACAACACACCTACGTTTCGGTGGCAAGTCTATCACTGTTTTCATATATAAAATTAATTAAAAAAAGAAAAAACTTAAAGTTAAATCATGTTTAAAATTAAGATACTTCACTTTTAATATAAAAATTTAAGACATCCCAAGAACTTACATTTTTATATCAAAATAAATATTTTAATTTTCAAGATTTGTAATTTTTTGCAAATTTTTTTAAAATTAATTTTATCTAAAAATGGTGGCAGACTTGTCACCAACACGTAGGTGAATGTTGTAATTTGACTTGTTGGAAGTTTTTCTTTATTATATTTTAGGCGGCCTGCTAGTTAATAAATATAAATGCCCCGGGCCCAGGACCGAAGCAGTCCCATCTAGGCGAGTCACCCAAAAAGGACTTTTTAATACACGAATGCACCACAACAATATAAAACATATTTAATTTTTATAGGTAACATACAAATACAATTTAACGGAATTAATTTAATGGTATTTGTATAAGAATTTTTATAAGTAACTCCTTTGTTGTTATGACTGTTTGTGTGTAAGTTTTAATTAACCTTCCAATTTACTTGAAAGAAGAAAAATAATATAACTCTAAAAGTAGCCCTATTTGTGTTAATTTATTTCCATCAAAAAGTAAAAGACGTAAAAAATCTCGTTTTAAAATTAAAAAAAAAGTAAAAAGTCATTATTTTGAAAATATCACCCCAAACTCGTTTACTAGATTTGACTTAAATCGGTTTATTATAAAGAAAATCTTCATTTCTTTAAAATAAGAAAGACAGGTCATGTAACACATCAATTCTGGGGGTGGATTTTTATTTTTAATGATTTTATTTCAAAAAAGGCACATTTGTAAAATAAAAACCAAATGTTCTTTATTTTTGCTGGTGTTTTTCTTGTATTTTTGGTAACTTATACCTGTGTTTGAGGTTAAGTTAGGAAGTTTCTGAGATGTGATAAGCTCAATTTTGATACCGATTTCGTGTGTGGACAAAATGCTCGGGGATCCATAACATATCGCATGTAAATTACAAACCACTTTTCTATTTGTGTGTGGCTGTTTCTATTTTTGTGTGACTCTCTCTCCTAAGCCATAGTCCTCTGTATGCTCCCTTTTCTCGACCTCAGTTTCTTTTTCTTCTAGGTTATTTTCCTTTATTTACCTTGTTAGACAGAGTTTTAGAAAAGCTATGTTTATCACACCAAAAACTTTTGTTTTCCACCTCAATAGAACTTCAAAAATAGGGATCCAAAACCGTTATTAAACAGTAATCACTCTCCATTAACCCTGGCACGTAATTTTAATAAATATAGCGCTTTTCGCAAACCGAAAGAAGGAAAAGCCGCATTTTGAATTCTCAGAACCACAGGCTTACATCCTCTTATAGTTTTTAAACGACGTAACTTTTAAATATTAAATATTTTTAAGCTTACAGGATAAAATAATAAAAAGTTTAAGCTACTAAAAAGCCGCGGTAATACGAGGATTTACCACAATTAATAAATAATATATTACACTTTTCCAGTTTGTTATAACTCTACTTTGTTGTCTGCTAAATCATAAGCTTACTGAATAATACGTTCGTTTGTGGTATTTTTAAGGAAGTTTGAAGGTGAAAAAAAGAACACTGCAATGACCTATTTGATCAAAAAAAGTCAGGCCCACTATGAAAATAACTGTCATTAAGGTACCCTTATATTTCTACGTAGTACAAAATTTCACAAAATTTTTGTAGAAAAATCAGTGTGGGCCATAAATACAGGTAGGCAACACATTATACTTTGGACCAGAGCCGGACTCTTCGTGTGTGAGACCATTGGCCTGCAATGCCGCATAATCGGACCAATCGTATCCGCCGCGCTCTTAAAGCTGCCTTGCCCATTTTGCGCCGTCGTCTCATCAACCTTTACACACAAATTATATGTTTTGTTATCATTCGGAGTCATTTGATCCTATTGGCGTTACTATTAAGAATAACCTTAACTGGCACAAACACATTACATCCACAGCCTCAGCTGATTAAAAAAAGTTTGGATTTCTCTTTCGAGCCAGAGAGTGTTTCTCTTCTTCTAATCTGCCTACTCTGTACGTATATTAAATTAGACAATTCGTAAAATATTGTTTTCATGTGCGGGAAATGGCGTTCCGTCATTCCCAGAGTGTCCAGACTGAAATCTGCTACCCCCAGAAGTTTTCGTCTCCAAATTCCCAAATACTTAAGTCTTGTGTGAATAAACTCCCTTTTAGCACACCGAAAACGGTACGTTACTTATTAAGCCTTAGCCCTCGTGGACTAACCAATTTGTTTATGTTACCTGCATGACGTAACACCATTTTATTGTACTTTTATACAAATTATAAATTTAAACAATATTGTGGGACCCTAAAACAAAAACAACCAATCTGAATTATGGTATCAATAACACTAAAATCTTGGAGATTCATTGTCTTTATTTGTTAATTGATACACAACGTTTCGGTTAGTGATGTATCTCCAACTGTTTTCAAGTGATAACTTAAAACTTTTCTTATAAGCTACGACCTTATATACTATTCGTTGTTCACCGAAGCAGATATTCGGAATGTCGACACTAGGTTTGCTAAATACATTTTGGTTGTTTGCAATTATTACAGCTTCTTTAAATTTTCTTTTCTTCCAGTATTTTTGCTTCCGACCATTATATGCGGTGTTGTTTTAACCATGCGTATTCGGCAATTTCTGATTCCTCAACACCTCGTTCCGTATGTTTTTTGTATTCTTTAACTCTAATTTCGAGTATTTTTTTTGTTTCCCCAATGTATACCTTACCACATTCACAGGGAATTTGGTAGATACAGTCATTTTTTGAAACATTGTTGTCCGTCTTAGTAAAAATACTTCTCAGAGTGGTTTGGGACTTAATTCTGGTGTAAATATTGTCCAGTGTGGGTGAGTTTTCTGTATACCGAGGTTTGTATATATACATTATTTCGTTTGTACAGAAAAACTGGACAATATTTACACCAGAATTCCAATCACTCTAACGAAACGAAGCAAGGAGTCATACGTACTCTATATAACCGCGCAATGACCTTATGGAACAGTAAGGAATCTCTGCAAGCCAAAATAAGTAATATATCTAGGGATCTTAAGCAAAACGGCTACAGTGAAAGACTGGTTAAGGAAACAATCGATAAATATCAAGATAAGACAAAAAATTCTAATTTTAACAAGACTCCACAAGACTAAATATTAGAATTAAAAAATTAAAAAAAGAAAAAAGGAAAAAAAAAAAAATACTGAGAAATTCTTACTAAGACAAGACCGACAAAATGTTTCAAAAAATGACTGTCTTACCAAATTCCCCAAGGGGGAGGTATACATCGGGGGGAAAAAAAGACCACTTAAAAATTTAAAATTAAAAACACAAAAAACATACGGAACAAAAGGGGAAACTTTGAAATCAGGAAATTTCCGAACACGCATGGTCAAAACAACACCCCATAAATGGTCGGAAAACAAAAATTTTTTGGAAAAAAAAAAAGAAAATTTAAAGAAGCTGTAATAATTGCAAACAACCCAAAAATTTTTTAGAAACCTAGTGTCGACATTCCAAAATCTGGTTTCCGTTGCTGAACCGTGACAAGTCGGTCAAGCTTCGGTTAAAAAACGGAGTTACATATCACAGCCAATATTCCCAAGTACGCCACTGGAAGAATACAACATATGAAGATAAACCTCGAAGAAACGCTGATCTGCATATATGCCGCGTTTTATCTCTTTACAATAAACATTACTCATTGTTGATAAACTTTGGATTTATGTTAAGTTGCATTTTTACCGAACTTTATCTTTTACTACCGTTGTTAATCATTTAAAGATAATTCTTGAATATTGTTAATTAAGTAATTATTCGTATTTTATCTATTTATGCCAAGATTTATCTCTTAAAATAGTATAAATACCTACCTAGAGTTAGAATTGTGGTTCATTTCAATCTTAGTTGTTACCAGCATAACTTTGAATAAAAGTGATATTTAATTCAAGTTAAGAGTAATTTTACTAAGTTGAGTGTCCCAAAAATCCAAAAATCAATCAAAAACGTAACTGGCGCAGTCGGCAGGACGCCCTGTACAGACTAGTGAAACATAGTGCCGCATTGAACTGTGTGGATAGTGTTTTATAACTCTGGTGATTTTCAAATCTTTAACGGGGTAGACATTCAAAAAAGACAGTGTTCAAAAAGAAACCGTATATTTCTGTTTTGAACTCTCCGTGCCTTAATTTCGGACTGTATATCTGAAGTTGGGTACCAAGCCAGTCGACCAGTAGGTGAAGTTAAGGTGTTCTACATCCTCTGTCTTCGAGTGGTGGTTGGCTTCAACAAAGCAAAAAGAAAACTCAAGAAACTTCAACAAAGTGAAAAGAAAACTCAAGAAAGAAGAAACTTTCACGCATGGTAAACATTTTATCATTTCATTTCAATTTTTTTGTGTATGTGATTTATTTTTATTTTATTTTTCTCTCATTTATAGTGTTATTCCTTACATCATTTCCTTTCCGTTACCATTAAAAATCGATGTATAAAAGTCTTAAAACAACAATAAAAAGAAATAAAAATTATCGAAAACAAATTAAAGTTTTATCTGACATTCAATCCGATTCAGAAGATTCTGAAGACGAATTAAGTTCTGAAAATTTTTCTAAATCTTTTCAATTAGATCCTGAAGTAGATGATTTAACCTTAAATCTTGCTACTATTAATTTAGATTTGCCACACTCAATAAATAGCGTTGCAAACATGCCAAACGAAACAAATTACCAACAGCTAAGACTTTTCTTGGATATTATTCCAACTTTTGATGGTAACTCATGTGAGCTAAATAATTTTATAGCCTCATGTAATGAAACATACCAAACTTTCGCAAATGAAAATGACACTATTAAAAAACTTATTTTTAGAGGTATTGTAGGTAAACTTAAAGGTAAAGCTTTGACTTTAATAACTAGTCGTTTAGAGTTAAATACTTGGGATAAAGTTAGAGACGTTCTTAAACTTGCATTTTCTGATCAAAGATCTTTCAATTGTTTGCTACAAGAATTACATAGTCTTAAACCTTATCCTAAGGAAAATGCCTATAATTTTGGTGTACGCCTCCAATATACAAGGAGTATGATTTTCTCGTCTATAAACAATGATCCTAATATGGATGCAGCAACTATATTAGCCCAAATAAAAAATATAGAACAATTGGTTCTTATTATATTTTTAAAATATTTACCACTTAATATCCAAACTGCTGTTAGACTTAGAAATCCAGATTGTTTGGAAAGAGCTATGCAGCTGGTCATAGAAGAAGAAAATTTTATTGCAATCTGCAATGAAGGTAAAAGAAATGTTCAACAAGCATTACCATCGCCATCTTTTAAAACACCTGTTATGCAAAATGCACTTCAATTTAATCAGCAACCAAGTACACATGGATTTTCAACATTCAACCGAATATCAAACTATGGAATAACTCCAAGCAGTTTTCCAGGACAAATGACTTCAAAAGCTTTTCCGAGTCAACCGATCCCTGTTAATCCAAGGCCAGTGCAACAAAAATTCTTTACAAATCAACAAGTTTTTAAAAAACCTCAAACCAATGTTTGGAAACCGACAGGTTTAACTCCAACGAATAAACCTACACCAATGTCAGTGGTCACAAGAACAACAAAAGCACCACAGAATATATTTCAACAACCGACACAACAAAGGTTTACATCCCAAACACAACAGGCACCACATAATATGTTCCAACAACAGGCTCGACAAAATTTTACACCGCAAGCGCAACAGAAACCCAAATTTTTAGTTGAAGAATTATACAATGTCGAACATCCAGAAGATAATGAAACCGACTTATGTCAAGATTTTGGTGAAGAATATCCAGAAAATTTCGACGACAATCCAGAATTATACTTAACAAATACTGTAATGGAAGAAGACCCAGTGACTGAAATGACTGAAGATCTCTCTACACAGGAAAATTTTCATCCAGTTGCCTCTGGAATGAATCTTACCTAGTAAACGATAATAGAAAATTACCCTTTATTAATATTCAATGTTCTGATAAATCTATAAAATTATTAATCGATTCAGGTAGTCATATATCTTTAATTAATCCACATTTGGCAAAAACTTATTTTTCTGAATACATTTATTTAAAACCGAACGTTATTAAAACATCATGTGGTCAACAATTAGCCAAATATGAGGCTCGTATTCCGGCCTTTAAAGAATTTAAAACTGACGAAAAAATTATTTTTATACTTTTTGATTTTCATCCCTTTTTTGATGGTCTAATTAGCTTTAGAGATTTAAAAAATATGGGATATAATTGGAACTTACAAGAAAACTATCTTAGTAGAGGAAATCATAAAATACCTGTATATCAGTGCTCTCCATCAGATTATAATTGTTTTAATATAACTTTAAATGAAAATGAAATTCTCAGAACAAGACTTCCAACGAATTCTAAAATAGATGGTACTTATTATACACCGGGCAAAAATTTTAACCAACACTGTTTTATACCAGAAGGTATAGTTACAGTTCAGAATGGGCAAGCTACTGTTGAAATTTACAATGTAAATATTGAAGATACTTATTTTAGTTTGTCAGAACCTCTAGAAGTTTTTCCTATCGATGACTTTGAAATTTTCCAAGGAGAAATAGAAAATAATGAACAACAATTTGATCCAAATCAAATAGAACATCTATTAAGAACTGATCACTTAGAAGAAGAAGAGAAACATAAACTTTTAAAATTATGTAAACAATTTTCGGCAATTTTTCAAAATGGAAATGAGCCCCTCTCAACAACAACTCAAACAACTCATAGAATAATAACCACAGATGAAGAACCGATATACACAAAATCCTATAGATTACCAGAAATCCATAAAGACGAAATAAAAAATCAAATACAACAAATGTTACAGGATGGAATAATTAGAAATAGTACTAGCCCTTGGTCCAGCCCTATATGGATAGTACCAAAGAAACTAGATGCTAGTGGAGTTCCAAAATGGAGACTAGTCATTGATTATAGAAAATTAAATGCAAAAACTATTCAAGATAGGTATCCAATTCCTAATATTGATGATTTACTAGATAAACTTGGCAGATGTCAATATTTTACAACTTTGGACTTAGCTAGTGGATTTCATCAGATAAAAATGCACAAAGATAGCATAGAAAAGACAGCATTTTCCACTAATCATGGACACTACGAATTTCTAAGGATGCCTTTTGGTTTAAAAAATGCTCCATCTACATTCCAAAGGATGATAAACGAAGTTCTTAAAGATCAGATCAATAAAACCTGTCTAGTTTATATGGATGACGTCATAGTTTTTTCTACAACTTTGGATGAACATATTCTAAATTTAAAAGAAATATTTAAAAAATTGAAAGAGCATAATTTAAAAGTTCAACCAGACAAGTGTGAATTTTTAAAGCATGAAACTGAATTTTTAGGACATGTCGTTACAACTGAAGGCATAAAACCAAACCCCAAGAAGATTGATGCGATACTAAAAATGCCGTTACCAAAAACTCACAAAGAGATAAAGAGTTTCCTTGGTATGGTTGGATTTTACAGAAAATTTATTAATAATTTAGCCAAAATAATAAAACCAATGACTTTATGCTTAAGAAAAGGAAAAAAAATTGAACACACTGAAGAATTTAAAAGGGCATTTGAAACATGCAAACTAATCTTATGTAATGAACCAATTTTAGTCCATCCAGACTTTTCCAAAATTTTTACTTTAACCACAGATGCCAGTAAATATGCAATCGGAGGAGTTCTTAGTCAAGAAGGCAAACCAGTATGTTATGCAAGTAGGACTCTAAATCCAAATGAAATAAACTATTCAACAATTGAAAAAGAATTACTTGCTATTGTTTGGTCAGTAAAATATTTCCGTCCTTATTTGTTTGGCAGACATTTTAAAATTAAAACAGATCATAAACCTTTAAAATGGCTAGAAAACTTAAAAGAGCCTAATTCAAAACTGGTTAGATGGAAACTCTTATTAAGTGAATATGATTATGAAATTGACTACATTAAAGGAAAAGATAACCATGTAGCTGACAGTTTATCTAGAAATGTATCTTTACCAAATCCAGTAACAGAGAAAAATCCAGAGACATTACCTTCAAATAAATTAAATGATAATAATTCCCATACAATTGACATTAGCTCATTGCATAATGATGCAGGAGATATAGATACTACTATACAAGATTTTTTTAAAGAAAACGAAAATTATACAACAACAATACATTCTGCTGATGAACCACCCCTACTTTCTTATCCTTATTGTGAAAAACCAATTAATTATCACAAACACCAAATGATAATTAAAATAACAGAAGCATCTCCAGTTCCGACAATAATAAAAGAAAAAGTTTTTGACAATCAACGATATTTTATCAATTTGAGAAGAAAACATATAGATCAAGATTTGGAAGAATTTATAGTTAACCTAAATAATAACAATACTTATCATTTGTACTTCCCCAATGAAGATGATGGAAAATATTTTCTTAAGGAAATACAAGAAAAAATAGTGAGAATTGCATCGAAATTATACATTTGTTCTTCTAAATTAACAGACGTAATAAATCAAAATGAACAGCAAGACAAAATGAATTATCACCATGTCTATAAGACAGGTCATCGCGGTATTACAACTACTATAGAATCCATTAAAAGAAACTATTATTGGCCAACCATGACCAAAGATGTTACAAATTATATTAACAACTGTATAATTTGTCAGAAATCAAAATATGAACGAAAACCCAATGAATTTAAATTTCAACCAATCCCAATAGGTTCTAAACCTTTCGCTAGAATTCATATTGATACATTGTCAATTTCAAAGGAAAAGTTTCTTACCATAATAGATACCTTTTCTAAATTTGCTCAAGTATACCACATTCCAGGAATAAATGCAGTTAATATTCTTGACGGATTATTAACATTTATATCTCACTATGGTCTTCCAGAAATGATAATTTGTGATAATGGAGTTGAGTTTAATAATAATAATTTTACTGACTTTTGTAAACTACACAAAATAGAAATTCATTATACTACTCCTAAGAACCCAAATTCCAATAGTTATATTGAAAGATTTCATTCAACTCTCCTAGAACAAGTCAGAATAAAAACTCAACAAAATCCAAAAGAATCATTGAGCAACCTTATAAAATATGCATTAATACATTATAATAATTCTGTACATTCAGCTACGGATCATACACCATTTGAAATTGTATCTGGTCATTTTAATACTAAAGACCCATTTGACATTGAAGAGAAACATTTAGTCTCTAAATATGTTCAAAATCATAAAGAAAAACTCAAAGAAAAATATAATGAAATTAACGAGAATATTAATAAAAAGAAACAGCAAAAACTAGAGAAAACAAATGCTAAACGCAAAGACCCAATGGTATTATCAGAAAATGATAATGTGTACCATAAAGAAGAGACCAGAGATAAATTAGCACCAAGATTCACTAAAATAAATCCTGTAGCACAAACGAAAAATAAAGTAAAAACTGATACTTCAAAATACTCTAAACATAATCTTAAAAGACGCAAAAAACAATAATTTTTATTTTTGTTTCAGATGAGGTTTTCTCTCATCCTTTTTCCTATATTTTTATTCCTTAGCATTAATGCTTATATTCAAAAGCTTACTAACCCTATACTACCTATAAGTTTACAGCCTACACGTATAATATTAAATAAGCATACTTTTGTTACATACTTAAACTTTACTGATCTTAAGCATTTAAGAGATAATTTAAAATCACAATTAAATTTTATTTTCTCTAAGCAAGATCTTGGCAATCATTCTTTAAATCTTATCAAACAGGCAAATACTTTAATGAATTATATTGATCACTCTTTACAAATAGTTTATCCTAATCAACGATCTAAACGCGGATTAATAAACCTAGGTGGTAAAATATCAAAATGGCTGTTTGGAACCCTGGATGCTGATGATGGCAAACGAATAAATTTAATTTTAGATCACCTTAATAAAAATGACCATCTACTTCAAGAACAAATTAATAAGCAGATTACTTTGGCAAAAGAGATTATGCATAAAACAAATAAAAGTCTTTCTCAAATAAAAAATAATTTGGTATTGATTAATCAAATAATTGATCAATTTTCGGAAAGAATTAATGAAGTAAACGCTTTGAATCTTATTATTAATTCTTTACTAATTTTACAAATCCATTTGAATCAAATTATTAATGCTATAACTTTTGCGAATATTAATAAAATACATCCTACATTTCTACCTCCAGATGGTTTACACTCAATGATAAAGAAAATCAATTCTTCTTATCCTGAAGCTCAGATAGTACAATTTAAGGATAATCATAGCTATTATTCGTTTCTTGGAATTCAATTATTTTATAAAGAAGATAAAATTATTTTTCTGATTCATTTTCCAATATTAATGCCAAATAAATTTAAAACATATTTCTTATATCCTATCCCAATTGATACCAAAATAATTCCTCCTAAAAAACCATATCTTATCCTAAATGAGAGAAATGAAATGTATCAATTTCAAGAAGAACCATGCGAGGAAGTAGAAGCTGTTCACTACTGTCAAAATCACCTCCAAATAGATGAAGATTGTGTTGTCAACATCATTAAGAAAAACACGCCAATCAACTGTAGTACCATTCCAGTCCACATAAATCGAGCGATAGCCAATCAAATTACCCCAAATCACATTCTACTAATAATTCCAGAAAAAACAAATCTAATGGAAAGCTGTTCCACTGAAAAGCATCACCAGTTAGTCCCTGGAAGCTATTTAGTCACTATCCAAAATAACTGCCAATTTGTAATTAATGAAGAAAAATTTGTTGGAGAAAATGAGGACATCTTGCCAGCCGTAGTAATTGAACTACCCAAATTAAATATTTCATTATTGTCAGAGCAACCTAAGAAAATACAACTCTCAAGTTTAAACCTGGAAGAAATTAAACACTTAACTGCAAAAGTTAATGCTCAAAATGAAAATACATTAGAAGATCCATTAACTGAAGTTGAGTCAACGCCCATATGGATCCATGTATATAAGGTCGTAGCTTTTAAGAATATTTTAGTTATCACTTAAAAACGGTTGGAGATAAACATTTACCGAAAGTTGTGTATCAATTAACAAATAAAGACAATGGAAGTCAAGATTTTAGTGTTATTGAAACCATAACATTGACAACACTTTTAAAGATAAATTATGTTACTTTTGACTTTTTTTAACCTTCGCCGATTTCGATGATTTTTTGATGGATGCGCTTATCACAAATCCAAAGTAAGTTTTTTTCGACAACGTTTTATTTTAGAGATATCGATCATTAAATATGATAATTAAACTTATTTTTACTATCCTGCCTTCTTTTATTACAAAACTAGATGAAAAGCCCTTTTCTCCGCCAGGCGAAAAGACAATATTAAGTAGCCTCTGTCTCCGTAAGAGCCTTGTACGGCAACGGTAAAAAAAAAACTTTTTTGCTCCTATTTTTGTCCCGGAGGCAAAAATTTAAAAAACGGGCTTTTAGGTTTTAGCCACTGCTAAAGACTACCCCTGTGCCAAATTTCATGATTTTTGCTCAAGCCATAACTTCAGAATCACGTGGGGACAAAAAAAAAAAAAAAAAAAAAAAAAAAAAAAAAAAATATATATACCTACTACATATAAATAATCCACATTAGCCCAAAAATATTTATATATAGATTGTTGATAACTACACCAAACTATCATACGATTTTTGAAATTTATCCCAAAAAAGGTTGTGTTTTTATTATTTTTTTTTTTAAAATCTTTGTTTAAAAAAACAAAACTCCCAGAATTATCGACTATTTAAACAGAAAACTGTGAAGTGGCACCATCTCTTCTTTTTATATTAATGCAAATCATATAAAATCTATTATTACACAGTAAAACGCGTTAAAGTAAATAAAATAATTATATTAAATACTTTTAAATATTTTGTGACAGTTTCGTTAAAAAACCAAAAATGTGCAAAGAATAAGAAAAACAGTAAAAGTGTTACTAATTTGAATTTAACCGTACTATTCATTGCGCAAACTCCGCCGGGTCTTTTCCCCTATACTCGCTTGCCCTTTTTTATCCTGCAGGGGTGGACAAGATTGTTCTACAGATTTATTCCACACCGCGTACACTTCAGAAATTTATCAGGAATATTCTCGTTTCGTGCACTGAATTATTTAATCTCTTTTATGCTTCTCGTTTCGTACACCGACCATTGTGACGACTCAAATAACTAGTCATATAAATAAGACTAGTTAAAAAGTGTTTTCCTTCGAAAAATAGTTAGAAGGTTTTAAAAAAATAGGAGCGATAGCTCATTCGATGCCTAATGCGTTTTGATTTTTTCTGACAATAAAATTGCAATTGTTGTTAAGAGTGCATTTACGCTACACCTTAGGTGTCGGGCGAAAGGACGCGGAGACGGTGGGCGGAGACAAACAAACCCCACTACACAATTTTCGTATAGCCGCAAAAAAAAAATATTATATTTTTTTTAGGTTCTTCCAAATTCGTTGTATCGATGGATGTTGTTTCCGATTGCAAGCCTAAGGAATAACGTTTTTGGAACTTTTTTTCAAATGACATGAATTATAACCATTTAAGGTGGAAATAATCTATGCCTCTACTGTAACGGATTTTTGAAATATGAGTCGAGTTAAGAGAAAAGGTATCTAAACAACCGATTTTAGGGTGACTTTCACTCAAGGAAATACTAAAAACTAAATCAATTTAAAAAAAAATAAAAGAAAAAAACCTAGATTTAAGTGTTAGTTTTCATATAGTTTTTGAAAATTATCGATAACTTAACCTTTTTTTGAGAAAAACCTTTTGGGGAACCCCAAATTTGGGATCAATTTTCGGGCGCGAATGGACTTTAAAAAAAAACGAAATAAAAAAAGCCTTTTTGGGACTTTTTATGATAAATCAAAAACCTAAGAGATGCAAAAAAACCTTAATGAAAGAAACCCGAAAAAGCCCCAACTCCCGGAGTTCTATATCCATTATTTATAATTTTAATTTAACGCTAAAAATGGGCCTCCGTGCGGCATTTTTTGTTGCGCGCTCGGCATCAAAACCGAATACATAACACTAAATATATTTTTTAGGGTATTAAATATTAATTGAAATTTTTTAAAAATTTTGGTTTATTCAGAACACTTCAAAGAATTTATTCCCGTTGAAAATTTAACTTAAAGTTAGTTTTTTAACAAGTTAGACAATTGTTTATTAACCAAATTGTTTTAAACTTCCGTCCTCATTGTACATTAAAAAAAATGTTTAAATAATTGTCGTATAGATTTTTTGCTTTAAGAAGCCCTTCTTATATACATACTTAACAAGATAATGCCATAAAAGTTTAAAATTTTTAATTCTTTGTTTATAATAATTTGATAAATTTGACAAAAAATAAAAAATCAGAATAATATTGTCGAAGTTATAAAATTATTATAAACAAAGCATTAAAATCTTTTAAACTTTTATGGCGTGATCTTGTTAGACATGTATATATGAAGAGCTTCACGACGCGAAAAATTTATACGACAATTATTTAAGAATTTTTTTTAATGTACAGGGTATTTGATTATATTTACGTGGCTTCTGAAGCCTTTATTTTTAACGACAGAAAAAATGTTTTATATAAAAGTTGTAGGTTTTTTCCATATTATTTTTGAAATTATCAGCAAAAAAATATCGCATTAAAAAATTAAAAATATGGGCAACTGCAACTTTTTTAAATGGAACACCCTGTATTTTTTTCTGATTTCAAATATATATACATTGATGATATTTGGATGAACCATTTTTAAGATATTTAAGCCTAAAATATAAATAAATTGAAAAAAAAATCATATTAGTATCAAGAAAGCTATGAAAACAATAAAATTGTTTTAATAAATTTGACGTATTGATATTGTAAAAAGTTGAAATTTATCATTTTAACTATTAAAAGTAGTTTGTATTGCTTTTTTGTCGATGGGCTATTCAGAAGAACAAAAAATCTCTATTATGCGTCTTTTTTATGGTAACAATAATAATGTGACAGATTGCAAAGGGAATATTACTTATTATATCCTTAACAACGGGTACCATCTATAGATACTATTAATTACATAGTAAGAAAGTTTATTGAACGAAAAAGCTTTAAAATGAAGAAAAGGACTACAGCACGACATGAAAACAAGGTTTTGGATATCCTCGTTTTTTCAGGATAATTATTATACTTTTTCTATTGGACTTGCACTAACTACTTTAATAATTTTAGAAAATCCTGAAATATCAGTCTCGGACGCGGCATCTGAACTTAATAAAACAGATCATAAAATTTATTTAACTTTAAAATTTTACAAATTTTATCCTTATAAGAATATATCCGTTCAGAACCTTCCTGAACAAAAGATGCAGGACCGACCTAAGTATGCATTGGAAATAGCTAGGTTTATGCAGCAGGATCCAAAGTTTTTAAATAAAATTCTATTCACCGACAAGCTTTCTTTACTTAGAGGAGTTTTTAATCACAAAAAACATTATGGGTCCAGAGAAAATCTCACCAAATTCAGCAACATAACAATTCTATTGTTTTCATGGCTTTCTTGATACTAACATGAAACTTTTTTGTAATTTATAATAATTTAACTAAAATATCTCAAAAATGGTTTACCAAATATCATAATGTATATATATTTGAAATCAGAAAAAGATTTCGTTGTAGCCATAATATACAGGGTGTTTCATTTAAAAGTTGAAGTTGCCTATATTTTTCCATTATTTTTTTACTGATAATTTCAAAAGATAATATGAAAAATCCAACAATTTTTACATAAAACATTTTTTTTGTCTTCAAAATAAAGCCCCAGCACGTAAATAATCAAAGACCCTGTACAATGAAGACGAAAGTTTAAAACAATTTTGTTAATTAACATGTCTAGTATTGAAAAATTACCTTAAAATTAAATTTTCAACGAGAATAAATTCTTTAAAGTGTTCTAAATAAACCAAAATTTTTTTTTTTTAATAAATATTTAATACCCTAAAAAAATATTTAGTGTGACGTACTCGGTTTTGACGCCAAGCGCGCAACAAAAAATGTCGCACGAAGGCCCATTTTCAGCGTCAAACTAAAATTATAAATAATGGAGATAGAACGCCGGGAGTTGGGACTTTTTTAACGAAAATTTCCTTCTCTTCAAGGATCTTTTTGCAATTACCGCCATCTCTTATGGTTTTCGAGTGATCATCAAAAATCGAAATGTTTTTTTTTATTTCGCCTTTTTTTAACAACAATGGCAATTTTTATTGACAGAAAAAATCCTCAAAACACCTTTTTCAGATTTGCATTCTGCGTCGAATGACCTATCGCTCATATCTTTCCAAGCCTTCTAGCTATTTTGCGCAGGAAACACACTTCTCGACTAGACTAATACATTTGACTGGTTATTTGGGTCGTCACAATGATCGGTGTAAGAAACGAAAAGCATAAAATTGATTGAATAATTTAGTGTACGAAACGAGAATATTTTAGATCAATTTCCAAAGTGTACAAGTGTACGAAACAAGAAAACACCGTTCTACAGCAATGGGTTTCCATAAACCTTCAAACTTCCTTGGGTATTTTACCTTACTATTGACAATGTGGCATCGCCGCAACTCAACGGCAAATTAATTAAACATGCGTATTTTATAATACAACTGCCAAGAAGGCATATGCCCAACCGGCTAGCTTGGCAAAGGTTTAATTAAGAGACCTGTAATGAAAAGCGGAACAGTATAGCGCAATTTTAGTTAGAAATTTAGAAATTTGTTGTGTTCGGTTAGGCTGATACTCGGTATTCAGGGATAATGGATTCTTGCTAAGTTGGGAAGAGGTTGGAAGTAGTGGAAGCAATGGTGGGTTTATTTTATCAGGTTGGACCCAGAGACACAGAAAGAGTTAAGCATTTATAACATGTTTTATTACTATGATATACCTTAAAATAAAAATATTTGAAAGAAAATAGTACTGGGGACAACATGAAAATTTTACCTGCTTATGTTGTGCTATTTTTAGTTAGTAATTTAGATTAGCTGTAGAAATTTTTGGCCTGATGTATCTAGCAAATACAAATTAGGGACGACCTTAACCCATTTGCCAACCGAATGAAAATTATTTTTTATGAAAAATAATACGTAAACAAAGGTATCTTGAATGGGTTGCTTAAAATATTATGAGCAACCTCTCACCGTCAGATGACTCTGCTTGTCGTAAGTTGTAGCACATGCACTGAACGCATGCCGCCACGAACCGTCTGGCACTACAACTCGGCCGACTGGATGGTCTGAGAGATTTCCTTGCCACCCACCCTTGGGATCCTATCTGCTTTTCTACTCACGATTCTTTCAAAATATGTAAACAAATTACCGAAACAATTTAACTAGGCATAAGACCTATATTCCCCATACCAAAAAGAACCCCATAACTTCAAATCACAAACCATGGTTTTCTAAATCTGTGACAAAGCCAGACTTTTTAAAATTCAAGCTCACAAAAAGTTTTTACAAAGCCCTAGTCCCACAAATCGACAGGCTAGCATCGAAGCAAGAAATCAGTATAATTAGACCATCTCAGAAGCAAAAGACCGTTTTAACAATCGGATAAAAGATAAAGTTCTTTCTTGCTCCAATGGCAGTAAAGCTTTCTGGTCCTTTGCCAAAAATAATAGTCTAAACTTCTGCACAATTTTTTTTCCACCCCTTATCTCTGAAGATTAAAGTGTTTCCACCTCTAAAGGAAAAACTGAACTATTTGTCAAACAATTTGCTGCCAATTCTACGCTTGATCCTTTTATTAGTCTTCCTCCTCCAACAGTTGCTTCTGTTCCTCATAAAATGTCCGATATTATTTGTAACCTCAAACAGAAGCGTATTCTTTCTTCTCTAAAATATCGCCTGGGCTGGATGGCATACCAGCAATCGTCTTAAAAAAATGTGGTACAGAGCTTGCACCCATCCTAACTCGTTTCTTTTGAATCTCTTACGACACGGGCATTTTCGTGGAGAGCTGGAAAGCTGCACGTGTGCAACCTGTCCCCAAGAAAGGATGTTAGACTCTTCCTTCTAACTATAGACCCATATCTCTGCTTTTTGTTGTTTGCAAAGTAATGGAAAATGAAAAAATTAATTAATTTCAAAATATTGAAGTATCTAAAAAAACACAAGATCTTACATGACGGACAGTATGGATTCCGTCACAGAAGATCCACAGCTGATCTTCTTTCCTTTGTCTCACACAACTGGAGCAAGTCCCTTGAATATTTTGGTAAATCCCAGATCGTTGCTCTTGACATTTCCAAAGCTTTCGATCAGGTCTGGCATGATGGGCTTCTTAACAAACTTCCTTCTTACGGTCTTCCACCTAAGCTTTGCTCTTGGCTCTCCAGTTTCCTTTCTAATCGACGTATATCAGTTATTGTAGATGGTCATTCTTCCAGTTTCTACCAAATTAATGCTGGGGTGCCCTAGGTCTCAGCACTAGTACCCACTTTAATTCTTCTACACATTAACGATCTTCTTTCTTCCACAATCCCACTCAAAGTTTTGCTGACGATAGTACCCTTCACTTTAACATTCAATATCTCAAACCAGTCAATAAGCCTGATTTGGAAACCAAGCGTGGGTCAATGCGGATGCCGCTCTCACAAGACCTCAAACTTATCTTGGATTGGGGCGCCAAAAATCTTGTTTAGTTTAATACCTCCAAAACACAGTCTTGTTTGCTGTCGTGAAAAAAGTCTGCCAGCGCTCATTCGTTACATATGAGTGGCTAAGTTCTGCAGAACAAAGAGTCGTTTAATCTTGTTGGCGTTACTTTTAAGAATAACCTCAACTGGCATAAGCATATTACATCCATAGCCTCAGCAGCTTCAAAAAAGCTTGGAGCCAGAAAGTATTTCTCTTTTTCCAATCTGTATACTCTGTATGTTGCCCAAATCAGATCCTCTTTAGAATATTGTTCTTATATCTGAGGAATGGCGTCTCCTACAACATTAGCATTCTGGACTCTATTCAAGTGAGCTATTCATTAATAATGATCCCCGCCTACAGAAAGGCTTCCTTCTCTTGCCCACCGTCGAGCTGTATCTGGAGGATTTTCTGGTTCCGCCCCTTTTCTGTAGGTATTTTTTACGGGGCTTTTCTGCTTTCCTAGAAGTAGGTTTTTCTTCTTCTCCCAGTCTCCAATATTTAAGTCCCGTCTGAACAAACTTTTTCTCACTACAATTAAGACACCCACGGTACGTTAGTACTTAGGCCTCAGCCTTCGTGGACTGGCCAAAGATAAAAAAATGCAGTAAACCTCACTCCTGTATCTATTTTCTATACTCTTACTGCCGATCTGTAAACTTGACGTTTCGTTGGCGTTGCTGCAGTTGACGCTGCCGCCGCCGTAGTTCGTAGTTGTTCAATTTATAAACTTGATATTGGCGTTCCTAACCTTTAAATTAACATTTGACTGTCAGAGTCAATACTATTTGTCACTGAACGCTTTATATTTTAGTGGTTATTTATGTATTCTTTAATTAGTGTTTATTGCAAATATTTGTAAAATAAAGAAAATAAAGACTAAATATATTAAGGATTACAATATGACATCTTTAAATAAAAAAAAGTTATTTGCGGGTCTATAAAATTTAAGTTGGGTTTAGCGAACATTTGTTAGGTACACCTTTTTTTTATTAAAAATTTAATATTGCCTAAAAATGCATAGAAATTTAAAATTAAATTAATGAACTTATATTTTATTAACAGGCATACTAAGGCTTCTATCATATATTTTGACATAATTTATACAAAATATTATCTTTTTGTTTTCAGTTTTTTAATAAGAAGTCTAATTTAATACTTTGTTTAACCTACTACATTTACGAATATTTAAAAAAAAAGATGTAGATGTTTTAACAATATTAGCATTTTTAATAAATTTTATATTACATACTTTTTAAAAATTTAATTTCTAAAACCATACAGAATGCATCTTTTAAAGTTAGTTTCACTAAATTTTATTTAATACTTTAAAAGTTTATTCCGAAATAAATTCTTAAATTAAAAACTTTATATGATAATTTATTACCTATTTATTGGTTAGAATATTTTGGAATAAGGCAACATTATTTTTAGTTGATTTAATATAATCTTATATAATATATCCGCTGACCACGGAAGAATGCCGTGGTCACTTTAAGTGCCTCTATTTGGTAATTGTCAAAATGACAGATTAGGCAGCCTATGTTTGAGTTGCGCCCGGCATAAAAGACTTTTTTGTAAATGAGTCACCCCAAGTGATTTTTGCAACGATTTTAAGCACAATATGAAAAATTTAGTTATCAATAAATCAAGTGTTTAGCTGGTGTAAGATATTTTAATAAACAAATCGAACTCTTTTTTCAAACAAATATTATAGAAAAACCTCTTTCTATAATAACATATATTTGATAAACCGACATTTTAGTTTAAACAGTTGCTAGTTAAGATCTTTTTAATAAATGAAATTTGTAAAACAGTAGCGTCAAGAGAATCATAAATTTTTATCTGCATTACCCAAAACTTTGTACAAGATGGATACTCATATTGTTGACTATCGAACAAACACAGCGACATGTTAAAACTTACTGAGCTTCTCAGGCAATACAAAGAGAGAGAAGGTAATGCATTTTTAAATTCCTTGCTAATCTGCAAAAAAACCTAACTTCACGCATTTACGCTAAAAACTTTTTAAAACTGAAGGAAGCCTGCTGTTATGTCTAAAGTAATAACCGCTGATTTTTAAGACAGCAAGATTGATTTTTTTGAGAGAACGGGGTACCATTAATTTCCTTTATAATCACTCCAAATGATAACCCTACATTTTCTTTCAATGCACGAAAAGGCGCGAGCTTATTCTGTGCAATTAACCACAACTGTTCTCAAAAAGCAGCATTGAGAGATTCCTTCACATCCACCTTATAGACCAGATTTGTCATTATGTGATTTTGATTTCCTCTAAATGCTACAAAAAATTGGCTGCTTAAAATTTTAATAATCACATTGCCAAGTTTATGAGTGACGGTAAAAGTGAATAAACTACGGGGGTTTGTAAAAAATTATATTCTTACTTAGTTAAATAAAAATGGACCCCATAATAAACTAGCATACTCAAGAATACTTCTCCCCAATGATATATACAAGATCTTAGACATTTAACTTTTTGTAAATTCCTTGGTATTCCCAACAATAAATCCATACTTTTTTGCAAGCTTTGCTGATGATTTTTTTAACATGCGAATTAAATGTTAATTTGTGATCAAATTTACCCCTAAATCTTTAATTTCCTTACACGTCTTATTATATTATTTTGCTTTTTATTTTTTCGTAAAAGATGAGAGTCTGCTTTCTAGAAAATGTCACAATGTTACATTTATCTATTTTAAAAAATTATAATCTATTCTCTACAGACCACTCCATAATATTATCTATATCAGTTTGAAGGGAAAACCCAGTCATCATTTTTTTTAATTTTCAGGGTAGTTTTTTAAATCATCTGCAAATAATAGGCATGATAATTTTTAATTACAGTTGTAATGCTATTAATATAAATTAGGAAAAATTTGGACCTAAGTTGGAGCCCTGGGTATTTTCCAGAAGTAGGAACAAATGTTTTTTGAAGTGTACCCTTTTTAAATTTACTGTGTGTTCTCGATCATACAATTATGTTTTTAAAAAAATCTACTAAATTGCTATGAAACCCCAAATTCTAATTCTATTTTTTTAAAGTAAAATTTTAAATGACACTCTATCAAATGTTTTTTCAAAATCTGCGTACAAAACATCCACTTGCCCTTTTACATTTAAAACATTTGATATAGTTTGCGTAATTGACATTAAGTTAGTTATTGTAAATTAAAAAAACCATGTTGAAATACCAATATGTTCTGTCTCAAAGTAAAAAAAGATGGACAAAAATGGATTCGAATATCTTAGCAAGTACGGAAAGCACTGAAATTTCCCCCGGTAGTTAATAATAAGTGATTTATCTTTTTTTTTAAAAAAATTGGGCAAATTTTTGCCCTTTTAAAATATCTGGAAATTTTTTTTTTTCAGACTTAGATTAAACAAAATAATGAGGGTAACAAATAATACCCTAGGGAAACCCCCCTTAAATAAAAAGATGGTATGCCATCCGGCCCAAACTGCCTTACCCCCCTTTTAAATTTCCCTGAAAAAGCCTCTATTACATTTTCCCCCCGGACACTATTCAGAACAACCCTGGGGCATTAATCTTTTATAAATATTGGCCCACTATTCTTCATTTTCAATAACTGCCAAAGGCATTACATATATCCCACCATTATCATATGCTCATTGTTCCAATACATTTTTTTGGGGAAATATGAGTTGACCCTTTTTTATTGTTTATGTAGGACCAGAAAGACCCGGATCAACACTAATGCAAATGCACACTTTTGATATAATTTTGACGAGCAAGTTTTATATCTTTTTTTATATCAGATCTTAAATTTTTTTAAATTGAGTGTAGGTTTCCATTTTTTTTATTTTTTTTATGTTTATTTCTCAGTTTATCTTTAACTTTAACTTTGTCTTTTTTACCCCCTTGTAAACCAAACAGGATACCTTCCGGATACACATTCATGACTTTTCAAAATACATAGATCAAATATTTAAAATTTTGGTCTTAAAAAGCTTCTGTGGCATCATTAACATCAGCATATGACTCGAAAAGGCCCCAGCGCCGATTAAATACCCCAGTACAAAGATACATAATCAGCCCCAGGAAAGTTGATGTTTTAGCTTTGGTTTTTTAATTCCTTAATACTGGGCCTCCATTGACAGAGTGATTCTTAATGTGGGATGAAACTTATCTTCAGTAACAAAGTTTAAATTCGCTTCTCGTTACCTTATTTGTTTTTTGTCACAACAATACCCAAAAAAAGACGATTCATCGAATTTACAATATGTTTGGGTTTATTTAAAAATCCCAAATTCTTAATTAGGTTTTTCTTGTTGTGTTGTCTGTTTTTACCATTTATTTGCAACCAATTAACTTTATATCTACATATTATATAAAAAAATATTTAGAATTAAATAAGCAAAATTTTATAATTCCAGAGACCTCAAAATCCCTCCCAATGGTTTTTGGTATAAAAAGCTCTGTAAAATTATTAAAACAAAACAAGTAATCCAAACATTCTATAATTCTTTAAAGTAAAAACACATTTAGAAAGTCGGTTACAATAATAAAGAAATATAACATGAATATATGAAATACTTTCTACAGAATAAAACTCAAGGATTCTTGAAAAAAAAATTATATAATCGAAAAAGATTTAAAAAACTGAAATCAGAATAAATAATATCTCGGACTTCTTTATGATTATAAAATATAACCCTCGAAACGATGCCCATATAAAATTTTTTCGCAACATAAAATCTTCCGACTATACTTATGTCATATGTCGTCATTTTAGTGATTTACGAGCTCCATTAGGATGTCTATTTATAATATTTTTTGGCGAAATAGAGTCTTTGATACTGTTGAAAATTTTGGCCAGTGACCTTTTACAGAGATTTTTATGGATATAAAAATATAAATATGTATAAATGTAAAGGTATATACAAAAGAAACAAAATATGTGGTAGAAATATTTTTTATTTAAGTTGTTAATATTTTTTGTTATAATTTGTTTTGTATTTGGCCAATCAATATATAAGAGTGATCGATGCGTCGGCATCTTATGTTCTTTTTTATTAATAGGTTTATTTAAAATTTGATTTTGACATTAATATTTGCTTTAATCGATATAAAAAATTTCAAAAGACATAGTAGTTTTTTAAAATAATTTCAGAAGTGGGGTTGTCCATAGGCTCAATTTCAGGTGCGTAAGATAATTTTATTTTTTGTTCATTTTTTGTAAATTCCACCACTGTTGCAAAATACGACTCAACGCAATCTACTTAAAACTTCTTACTTTTATTAATGCTTTATTTTAAAAACATTTTTTTTTTTTAAATTTTTTTTCCTAAAATTTTAAAATTTTGGGCCCTGGGGTGCAAAGTTAATTTTTTTGACCCTGTATAAAGGGGTTTTTTTATAAAATATCTATTTTCAAGAAAGGGAGTTAGTGTCTTAAAGTACAGGGTTTTCCAATTTTCGACACTTTTGTGGAATATTTCCGTTATTAACAAAGATAGAAGGATGGGGTTTTCCGACACTTTGCTACTTTTTCACCAAACGAAAAATTCCGGTGTCAAATTTGTTGGTGTCTTAATTTTTTCCACAGGGTGAAATTAAATTTTTCCCCCTTTTTAGGCATAGCTTGTATCTCCGGGGTTTTTCGTTAACTTATCAAAAAAAGGAAAAACTGCTCTTAATAGAGTTTTTACGTAAATCCGGGGCGTTCTCAGTTTTTTTTTTTGAAAGTTTATTTTTGGAAAATTAACTAAACTTGTGTTTTTTTTTTAAAGGAACACCCTGTATATTTGGATGTCATTTAATTTGTCTTATCTTTAGCTTTTTTAAAAAAATATAATAGTATGTATTTTTTTTTAAAACCCCCCTGAAAAAAACAACTATTTTCATGAATTTGGCATGTTTTTATAGTAGGTTAATGCATAGATCTCTGAAAACAAGAGAACATTTCAAGGTTTACAAGAGCCTATGTCAATAAATCTTAATATTTTTTTCTCGAGTGCTTAGTTTGGTAGTTAAGATTTTTATTTAAAAAAAGGCTGAACAAAATCTTATCGAACTTTGAAAAGTATAATATCTATTTGCTACAACAGTCAAATGAAAATCCACATCTGGCAGCAGCTGATTTTAACAGGGGTAATTGGTGGCTTTAAATTCGTTTAAAAGTAT
>JAHBCN010011009.1:177504-191766 GCA_019359885.1 Listronotus oregonensis | reverse complement strand
CGGGATAGTTTACTAATAATTGTCAAAACTTTTCTTTTAACCATTTATTATCGGGTTCCGATCCCATTTACCCACCAATTTGGGACACACTGGATATCCGATATATATCAAATGACTTTTTATGATATATATCAATACAAAAATGGTTTAAAAAAATATATTAAGTAATTTTTGACGTTTGTTACTGTATTTATACTTAATAAATGTAGATGGCGTTGAAGTAGAGTTAAAACATACTCCCTAATAGTAAGTTCTACTCGATAAATGGCAACACTTCTGCCGGCATTAATGGCCTCAGTCGTGTCAGAAAAAATTAGTTATGAAAGGATAAGTTTTTTTTGTGTTCATTCCATTATTTTTACAAAGAGAGTAATTTACAAAGTGCATAAACCGTTTTACTTCATTATTGAGTATTTAAGAAGCATTAAATCACTTCTGTATTTATAGAATATAACTGTTTATTAACAAAATGGATATATATCACACATTTTTTCCTTATTTGTTTACATTAATTTATTTGTAGAAGTGACAAAAACCAAAAAAAAAACATATATTTTTTTAAATCATAAAATCAAAATAATGCAAAAATTCTAATATGCTATTACCTTATTAAGGTCAACTACTCCCAACTTGGTGAAAAAAATGGTCATTGTTTAGAATTGCGTCCTCACCTATTTTTGGTCATAAAAATCAAAAATTGAATTATTGATAAGTTTTTTTTTCAAAATATTCTATTTTTCAGCATATTAAAGAATATTATTGAATAAATATTTAATAATTTGATTTTCTTGGAGTCACTTCTATTTAAAAGGCTAAAAATTTCAATTTTTTTTGTCTTTGCTTCAAATTTTAATAAAATAATATTTTTCTTTAAATCCTCTGTTTTTTTTATAAATATTTATTGGAAATAGAAAAATTTGAAAAAAAATTAAAATATTTATTTTTCCATTTTTTATAATTTCTTAAAAAGTTGCAAAATTTACAAGTTAAATTTTTATTCTTAGAAATTGCCTACAAACCTTAAAAATTCTTGCATTTTTCGTCACCAGAAAAATTACTCCGTTAATCAAAAATGGAATATGGAAAAATCCAAAAATTGACATTTTTGATCTTTTTTTTTAATTTGTTTGTCTTTATCGTGGAATATGAAACAAATCACTAGAAGATGCTTAATTAAAATGAATGCATTTTATTGACGGAAAACTTGAAAAACACCAAAAAATTTTTTTTGTATTCTTAAGAGATTAATGTGCCATAAAATAGAACAAAATGAAAAATAAACATGTCAATATCTTTATTATGTGATTTTTAAAGCCAAAAATAGGTAGGGCTGCATTTCTCAACAATTACTAAAAATATTTGATTGATATTGAATAGTTATTTATATCTTAAAAATCTTATTGACTTTCTGTGTTTTGACATAAAAAAATTAAATCCCCTGACAGCTAAACAATGCCTCAAATTTCAGCTGTTCATATTTTTAATAAAACCCATTCTCTTATTTTACTCACAATTAACCTCTAAAATATATTAAAAATTTGATTTCTTTTTTTGGCAAAACATTTTTTTCTATAGCCCAACAACCAAAAACAAAAAAAAAAGCAAATAACAAAAAATTCCACTTACCGATCCTTCCTGCTATCACCACCCCCAGCTGTTATTTCCGGGCAATCTCTGTAAAAGTGGCCGTTGTATCCGCACTGGTAGCAACGCATGTTATTTGAGTAGTATCGGCGACCCTGACCCCTCGTCCTAGGTCTGGCATAAGTCACTCTTATGCGGCAACCACACACTTCCCTTCAGTAAAAAAAAAAAATTATAGCCTGACCGGAAATTTTTTTTATTAACTGTAATAAGTAAATAAAAGTATCAAGAATCTTCTTGTCTTAAAAATTATTTACGCTTTATACTTTTATATGTAATTTAATTTTTTTAATAAGCAGAGCCTTGACCTTAAAATTTTAGGCAAGCCACTGACAATACTTTTATGGATATTTCTCTGTAAGCTGGGCAACTCACTGTCCTAGGCCGATATAATAGGAAAAAATGGTTAATTTTATAATTTGTACTTAACTTAAAAAGATAATCACCTAATTTACCGCGATCCATCGTACAATATCCAATAAAATAACGTATATTGCATCATGCATGCCCCCAAAACAGTACCCTGGTAAAAAAGGTGTTTATCTCACAAATTTTTTTTTTAAATAATTCATACTTAAAATACTTGAAATCTAATGAACTTTTTACTGACAATATTAGAGGAATCTTTTTTTTTAATTAAATAATGCATCTAAAAATACTAATGTTTATTTTGTCCCCTCATTTTACGCACACTCCCCTGGCTGTTATTTAAAACTACCTCAATAACATTTAATACAATTAATCTTCATTTCTACATTGTGCTTCGTATGCTTCTTAAGTTTGCTCAATAATAATAATTGAATAAAACTGTTATTCTATGGAAAAAACTAACTGGAGGACTGTTTGTCGGTATAAAAATATGCTTAAAGTTACCCAGTTCACACAGAAATGCCCTAATTTATATATTATATTTGATAAAAAATAGTTTACATCTAGTTGGTGGATGGAAGCCTCTAAATCAGATCCTATACTATACATCAAATAATTTCCTCATGTAACACTTACACTCCATCGCAAGCTTTTAAAGCAACCGCTGCATCTTTCTTGTCCTTGTACACCGCAAATCCAAAGCAGGGGGTGCTGTTAGTCAGCCAGACCTCTTTCAATTCACCGTAAGGAGCAAAGACCTTTTCTAGATCGCTACGTCTCACATCGTCTCCTAAGAAATTATTGGATGAAAATTTGTTTAAAAAATAGAACGAGTAAAAGAGTACCTATATCAGCAATGTGAAGTCGGTATCCATCGAGATCACTGCTACGGCTTCGAGATCTTGAACGTGAACGGCTTAAAGATGAACTCATGCTTCGAGAGCGGCTCTTTTTGCTGGCACTGCTCACAGAGCGACTGCGGCTTTTGGATTTTGCTGGGCTCGTCATTTTGTTGGGTTAAGCGTCTAAAAATTTCGGAAAATGCAAAATGTTTTCCAATAAGCTTTTACAAGACCTTTCAGGAATTGTTAAAAAACAGACCAATATTTGCGGGATAACTTAACATTTAAAAATAAGTGCTGTTTTGAATTTTTCGCTTTACATAAAAAAGCTATTAGTATGTTAAAAACGTGGTAGGTAATATTACAAATATAAACAAATAAGATATGTACTTACCCTCTATGTGACGCGAGAGTACTGGAAAAAACCGGACTCAATTAGTGATGCACTACAATTACGCCCTACCAAGAGAAGCCTAGAAAATAAATTGGTTTCCTTATCGATTTTAATAAACGAACACGTAATGCGAATATGCGACTTATCACGCTGACACAAAAATGGCGTCTGAAATGAAGTTAGACCAGAACTGATTTTTTTTGTTTGCGGCGCTTGCTGCCAGTGGGGGAAATATATTTTTAAAAATAACCTTCGCTCATATACCTTCCTAGAAGCAGCTTGACCTATAAATAAGGCGTGTTCATCGATGGACCGTGAATACATGAGCATATGCTGACCTAGAGGGATAAAATGGTAAAAGGGTGGTTGCATTAGATAGACAAAGCAACAGCAATCGCCGTTGCTACCTCTTTCTCACAGCGCACCTTACTCGCCGATAATTTGGATCGGCAAATCAGGTACGCCGTAAGAGAGAAAGATAGTAACGGCGATGACTGTTACTTTCTCTTTCCAATGCAACCACGTTTTTAGCACTTTACCTTATCTCTTCAGGTTGGTATATGCTCGAAGGTGAGCACCAATCTCTAAAAGACTGCCGCACTGCCGAGCGGAAATGGTAGGTATATGCTCGAAGGCACTAATCACGGGCTGTCAGAAAAGAAGATAGAATAATCTCAGTTTGTTTTCAATTTTGAAAAAAAATAAATAAATATTTTTAAATAAGATGATAGGTTTTTGTTTCTTAAAATTAAAGTTTGTTATAATACATTATGTTTTGAAATCTTGGAAAAGCAACTTTTGTCGTCTTACATCACTGCACATTTTTTTTGCTCTTGACATACTTTTTATTATTCCCTTATGCCCAATATTACGATTACAAATATTGTGTAAGAGTTTACAATTTGGCAGAGTTTTTTAAAAATATAAGCAGATACCGTGAAATTGATAAAGCAGATCCTTATTGATTTTAATAAAAACGGAAACGCAAAATGCGACTTTTCGAATTTAATTAGATCAACATCTTAGCTGTTTACGAACAACCACTTTTCTTACCTAAGTTAAAGTTAGTTTCTGACCTGAGCTAAGTTGTTTGATCGAACACGCACGACTCCCAAAACGATAAAAAATGTCAAATTTTGCTCAACTAGGTTAGCTAAGATATCTCAGACAGAAATCGGTACCTTAGCAGGGGCCAGGGAGGAGGTCAGATTCTTACTTAGCTGTGACAAATCGTACGGCCAACTAAGTCACAGTATAGAAAAGTATTATAATTTATACTTTTGTATACTGTGACTAAGTTAGTTTCCCTCAACTTAGGTCAGAATTTGCTGCTGTTCGTAAGCAGCTCTTTTTATTTGTTTATGGCGTTTGCTATATTTCACTTAAACCTAACTTCATGTCTTAATATGTCATTCCTGCATGTCCAATGTCGTAAATATTGTGCCGTAGTTTGCTTTTTCACCATTTTTTTAAAAAACAAACATATTTAACACAAAATGGGTAACGCAGGTAGCAGTGGACCCTCACGAGAGAGGCAAAAATCTGGAGAGACAGCACCGTCATCCCCCGTAAAAGAAGGACAAGCCTTTACTTTCGATAGGACTCCGGACAAATTGGGGTATCAGGTGTCCCACGACGACGAGGAGCCCTATTTTACTAAGCCTGCAGTGAATTATACTAGACCCAGAGCTAATACAGGTAATGTTCTTAAGTACAAGTTTATGATGGACAAGGTTAAATAATTTTTTTTTACAAAGAGAAATACATATTTTAAATTACAAAATCTTTTATGTGTTACTGTTGTTACTAAACATTGTGATTATTTCTTTTGTAGTGTCTGAAGGAACTACTATACCAAGCCAGACAACAACAAATAGTAAAACTCCAACTGTATTTCGCTGGGAAGGTGGTGGAAAAGAAGTTGCCATCTCCGGTTCATTTTCAAACTGGGAAACGATTCCCATGGTTAAAAGTCATGGAGATTTCGTAACTATTGTAGATTTACCAGAAGGGGAGCATCATTACAAGTATTATGTAGATGGAGAATGGAAAAATGACCCTCATAATAGGATTGTGGATGGCGAGACTCCAGGTAAAGGTAAAGTAGACTATTTTTCTAAGGCCTACAAGAATTTTGTCTTTTAGAGTCTCTGTTTACTAACTATAATGTTATAGCTGGTGGATAGAGCTTTAGAGACATGATTTAGAGGGCCTATAGGTGGAGGTGAAATAATGAATGTTAAAGAGAAAGCTGATTTTCTTTTTATGTCTTAACATCTTTATGAAAGGGTTTAATAACCATATGTTTTTTTTCAGTCTAACACACAAGAATTATAGTGAAATTTATAGCAAAATTTATCTTCAGAATCTGTACAAAATTTGATTTGATTTGAAGATGGCTTTTGATGGATTAGCATAATATAACCTGAAAAGGTGGAAAGTTTATTATTAGAAAAAAAGGTTTTTCTGTTTTTAAAATTGTCAGATTAGATTGAATTAGATCAAAAATGACCTTTACCACTGCAATCTTACCAGATTTATTGTGGTTTCTCCTATCTTTCTTTAGAGTACCTTGTCCAGGACCGTCTTCTTAACTAGACTTCAGAGTCTTGACACTGGCCACTCCATATATTTTGCTGGTTTTGGCTTTTCCTCACCAAGCCTAGTAAACCCAAGCCTACATAGTGCTTCACAGTGGCACCACACATGTGCGGCTGTTTCTTCAGCCTCCTGGCAGAACCTACACAGGCTATCCTCCACCATGCCTATTCTTTCCAGGTGCTTGTTGAGTTTGCAATGTCCTGTTAGTTGACCTACCATTATCCTTACGACTTTACGACTGTGGCTCAGTAGGTCCGAGGTAACCTTGGCCGAGCAGGTCTTAATGAACTGCTTTGCCTGTCGTTGTCCTGGTGTTTGTAACCACCAGCTTTGAAACTCTCTGTCTACTAGAGCTGTAGCAAACCGTATGTATTCGGTACCGAGTAACGGGTGCGCCATCTAGTACCGAGTAACGAAACGTTACACACGAATGCATTTTGTTACTCGCATGTTCATTTCCATTGCAAATTTAGTAGATTCCGTCAACAGTTTACTTGTAGTTTTACACTTTACCTATTAAATGGAACTAAATTTAGAAGAACTTAAACACAATCCTGGTTTAAAATATGGACAAGTGAAAAAATGCACCTTACGCAGCTTGGTATGTTATGAATATGTTTTCACAAATTACGAATGTTGTGACGCCGCGACGGC
The DNA here is from genome assembly GCA_019359885.1 of Listronotus oregonensis. NCBI lineage: Eukaryota > Metazoa > Arthropoda > Insecta > Coleoptera > Curculionidae > Listronotus > Listronotus oregonensis. Next base: position 185,262 of record JAHBCN010011009.1, on the reverse strand, counting down.
ATACTGTACGCGTAAGCCACTCCAGGCCACCGAAGTTTGTTTTCCAAGTCGACTTTATCCAGGGCCTGTATACAGTCCCCCACTAGCTTGGAATTAGCTTTTGGGGAACTGATGGCCTTCAGGGCCGCTTGGCTATCTGAGTAAATGACGATGTGGGTGGATAAATGAATGTTGTTACTCTTAAGTGATGAAGTAGTTGGTTGTTTTTAAGTCTTTTTTCTTTATAAGACCGGAAAAAAAAAAAAGCTAAAATGTGTGTTATGCTGGCGAAAAGCTAGTATCTAATATTTTTATTGAATTTATTGGTGTAAAAAAATAATCGTTTAAATTTCAAATAAAATTAGGAGCAACTATTTAGAATAATTTAGTACATGTAAAACGACTCAAGACAACAATCTATTGCTGTTTTTAATTGTAGGTGAAAAATCAACATGATATCAGAAAAAAATGACTTTGAGGTTTTCAAGCTCTGGCTAAGGATCAAGAGAGTGCAAAAGACGATTCTCAGAAAGAATTTTCTCAGGAGATACCAGTTTATAAGCCTTGGGAGAAAAATAGTGGTCCGCCAATTCTGCCTCCTCATCTGTTACAAGTTATTTTGAACAAGGACACACCATTATCGGTAAGTTTATATTTTTAGTTCCATATCTTAAAAGTAGTCTATCTGACTCGCAATCAACAACAGTTGTGTGAAATTAGTACAAATTTTATTTAAAAACGTTAAAATTATAGGTGTTTTAATAAAGTATTTTGTATTTTCTAAACGTTTAAAAGTCGACCATTAAAAGTGGAATGTACTTTAAAACTTTAGTGTGAACCCACCCTGCTACCTGAACCAAACCATGTAATGTTGAACCACCTCTACGCCTTGTCCATTAAAGATGGCGTTATGGTACTTAGCGCCACCCATAGATATCGGAAGAAGTATGTTACTACTCTATTGTATAAACCTATCTAAGTCAATGGTTTGAGTTGCAGTATTTTTGCCGGTTGTATTACATTTTGATTTTAAGTAGCCAAAAATTAAATAGGAAACAATACTAAACTAAACGAGATAGATGATGATTCATAACTTATCCGTAAATATTCAATTGTTACTTATGATTTTAGTTGTCAGAATTTTATTTAAATGCATGCCACTGAAAGTTAGGCTTTGCAATTTGACAAATGACAACGGCGCGAGAAATTTTTCAACATGTATCGTTTCGGAGGACTTTTTTTTAGGTGATATTTGTACAGATAAGTTTTGAACCACCTTGTATATGTATTTTGACAAGGTAAAAGAAAGAGCAGCAACAATTGATTAAGTTGTTTTTACAAAGATTTTTTGTGTGAAATTTTTCTTCCTGCAATTTTTTTTTCATGCAAGAAGAACTTGGCAGACGCTATTTTTCTTGCAGCTTCCCGGCTATTTTGGTGAGTATTTTGACAGCGTACAATTAACTTAACCTTAAAGAATGTCGAGCATTGGTTAAAATAAGAATTTTGGAAATAATGAATTAAGTTGTTTTCAAAATTTCAGTAAGATAAATTTTGCACAAAAAAATTTTTAAACTGTTAAATACCTTTAGAAAGGTTTTAAAATCTTTATGCTCTGTTTGTATTTTGATACATAAAAAAACATAATTTTAAGCAAAATTTAATATTTAAAGAAAACTCTCAACATTAAGAATAAATATTTTTAACTCTTTCTTTTTTTATGACGCTTAAAATATTAAGAAAAATCTTTACTGTTTCAGTAGGCATAATTTATTCTTTGTAATATAAAATTTTTACTATATTGTAAATATTAAATAATTGTTTGCAAAATATATTTTTTAAAGTAGGAAATTAAATAGTTTTTTTTCTCTAATACCACGTGTTCAGTCCCCATTTAATACCTAAGCGCACGGTAGTGTGTATTTTACAAGAAAGGTTTTAGCCTATTTCCCCCTATTATAACTTCGTTCGTTCAACATAAAAGTATGAGAATAAATATAGATAGATCAGTAAAAAATCGTTCTTTTTTTCTTAAATCATAAAAGAACATAATTTCTCGAACTGATTTGAAAATGGCAACATGACAAACAGAAAAAACAAGACAAGTATAAAAAAATTTGCTTGAGTCATTTGATGTTTTTTTGCTATAGTTTGGACTAAGAAATGTTTATGTCTGGACATAGCTTTAAAAGCAATCGCAATGTGTATTGAAAAAAATTAAATCACATTATTTTTTACATATTTAATACAAAAACAGATAAAAATACATAAATCAAAATAATCCTAATGATAAACTTCTTTTGCTAAATTACTGTGAAAATATCTTGAATCACAGAATCTTCTCTTGTGAAAGTATCTGAGCATTTACAATTAAAGGTAATTTGGCAGTTATATTCATGTCATTTTATTTCATTTATGTTAGGTAATCCCTTTTTGTTTATTGCAAAAGTAAGAAAATGAGTTTTCCGAATTTAAAGTCAATAAATTTTTTGCACTTGCAAATTGGGGGCTGTTATACCCCGGATGGCTTTGCTCATGCATTCGCCAGCTCCTCACCCCCCAAAGCTTAGCAAGAGGCGGAGCAACCCTTCTACATTGGTTACACTCCTGTTAAAACGGGGTTAAGAGAGGGTTGGACAATTTTTCCCTTAGGAACCCGATGGTCCGGCTCGAACCGTACGAAGCCCGACTATTTCAATTAGGGAAGCTTTCAAAGGACATTCAGTTGTTGAGAAATGCAACGACAAAATCCATATAAACCGGGTTTTCCCTTTTTTTATTGTCCTCACAAGCATGTGCTCTATACCGACATTGGTAACGTCACCATGTGTGAACCCAAAAAAGAAGTTTTATAGGAATCACCCAGACTTCGAAACCATTTTATACTACTTTTCACCATCCCTTAAATGGCAGTGAGTTTTTCCTGATCCCCGACGGGCAACAGCAGATACGGCTCCTTCTACTGCCTATCCGGAAAAAAAAAACCATGTGGTTTTTTTATCGACCGCACCTCACTGGTCAGAGGTCAAACAGAAACTGTCAATAAATTAACTATGAAAATTTCCCACGAATGTGGTTTTTTTATAATAATTTTTACCCTAGAAAATTTCATAATCAAATTTTAGACGAGTAGGTAACTTTGGCATTAATTTTAAAGATTCCAAAGCTAAGTTTCAATATAAATATTTTGCTTCTTTTGTTTTGAAGTTCCTTTATTTTCCAGATTGTATACATTATCACAAAAATTGACGTTTTTCCCCCTTTAAGCATATATCTATCCAGATGCAGCCTTGTCACTTAACCGTGCGAACAAGTGTGCGAGAGAAAAAGCATCTGGATTGGGGCGGCCACCCGCGGACCAGCGAGAGAAAAGGATGATTTACTGGCGCTGTCTTCTTGCACGGCCGAGCGGGAAGGCGCCACTAGCTGGGTTTATTACCGAAGATTGAATCTTATGTTCATTTACGAAGAGTAAATTTCGAATGTACTGTTTTCTTCTTAACAGGTTGGGGTTATTTCTACAAATTCATTTCCCATTTTTCCCCAAAGAAAATTAAAATGTCCCATAAGAAATCACCCGATCACTGACAGCTTTAAAATTTTGGCGGCTTTTTATGTTTTGTTGTGGTGTGTTGAAAACATTTTGAAAAAATGAGTAAAAGAAAATCTGGCGATAGAGACGGGCCTCAAAAAGTTCAAGTAAGTGCCTATTATTAATATGCCCATAAAACATCCAATAAAATACTATTTTTGGCCCAAAGTGTCATCAGAGGCCCCCATTAAAAATTTTAACCCCCAGTGAAGAAAACCCTTTTTTTTTCAAAATTAGGAATTAGATCCTATTTGCTAACGTGTACCCAGGGAATGCCTGGACCCCAAGGGGAAAGGGTAGATATTGTTTTTTTTAAACTTTAATGTATTTGTAATTATTGATGGCACACCTGGCCCTTATGAGATATTTAGCCCAATTTAAAATTTTAGGTCCCAATTATACGTATTTTGGTTTACAAGAGAAGGCAACAGTGTATGTTGTCATATTCATGGGCACCCTATTTTACGAAATTTCCAAACACTTTTACCCAGAGGATTTAGCACCATTTAAGATTAACTTTAATAAAGTCTTCCACTCCATTAAAAGTTTCTTCTGCAATTATTATTTTAAATGTACATTTATTTTTACTTTTAAATTTATATTGTAGGTATCTTAAATTATTGAGTTTTATCTAGTTCTTTACCCACTTTTTGGGAAAAAATTTTTGTTTAATTTTCCTAAAAAAAACTGAAAAAAAAAACCCTCAAAATGCATATAAACCTCCCTTATTACTTTAAAATTTTAGACTAACAAAAAAATGCTCTGCTTGTTTATTTGGGGGGACCAAACAGGAAAGGGTGTAACAGATGCTGACTTATGGTAGAACTCGTGAAAGGCAAGTCACTTGTTGAATATCAAGGGAAGAAGATGAACCATTCGCCAAGATAACTTTGTCTAACATGTTTGTTCCTGCATCTAGAGGATCTTGAGTCAACAAGTGGTTTATAATCCCTTGGAGCACATACCTTTCAGTTTTTTGAGAGCAATGTTGATATTGAAAAAAAGGTAGTAATCGACAATTTGAACAATATGGGATATACTACTGTGATCAAAAAAAAAAAGTAACTCAATTTAAATATTCTTTATTGGCATAAGCAAAACCAATTACATATATCAAATGGCCATTGACCGAGGTCCTTGCCTAGGTTAATTAAAATTTTATTATAATTATATTCATGTTGAATACAAAAAGAAATCTATGCAATTTACAAAAAAAAAAAGTCATAATCATAAATAAGCAATTTCGGGTTGTTTCTTCAAATTAGAGACCCTTTGTAAAAGTTTTAAGTTTGTTGTCTTCTTTGTTCCTCTGTTCATTTTGGCCAAATTTTGTATTATTTTCAAATTGTGTTGTTTTGATATGGTTGGTAGAGAGGTGTTTTGCCTTCAAAATTGGTTGTGTTTTCGTCCTTTCATAAAGAGTGTATTTGGAGGGTTATCTAGTATATTCCCCGGGGTGTCTCTTTTTGTAATTGTTCGTAGTGATGTTGTTTCTGCCACTTCTAGAGTTTTTTGCATTATTATGTCGGTTGGCATTTGGGGTCCATATTCTAGAAAAATACAGATTGACTTGTATAAAGTGAATGCTATGTTAATACTATCCCATGACCTCATAGGTCAGACTTCTAGTGCTTAGTCTGAAAATAATTTTTTTCTTACTGTTTTGTATAATCATTAAAATTGAGTTTGTTGTCTATAATCATTTCCAGGTATTTGGGACTGTTCGTAAAAAGGGTGATTATCAATCATTATTGTGGGAGAATATTTTAATTTGGTAGTGGAATAAACCAATTGTGATTTGCTTGGGTTGGGTTTTCTCCATTTTTTAAACCATACCGTTTTTTGTTTATTAAATTTTGAGTTTTCCAAAGCTTTTTTAAAGTTTTTTGATGAACAATTAGGAGAGGTGTCATCAGAAAAATGGGAAAATTTAAATGTTGGGCTGATTTCTTCCTTTTTATCTGTCATAGTTGTAAATAACAGTGATGTTGTAAAGTAGCGTAAGGGGAGAATCCTGTGGGGGACTCCTTGTTTTATTAAAATTTTTACACATAAATTCCGATTTTGTATTGAACGATTTTCTAGATAGTTTTTATTAAAAATATTAAATGGTCATCATATTTTAACTGCTTTAGTTTAAATAGCAACCTTTATGCCAAACACTATCAATGCTTTGTTGATATCCAGAAATAATCCTGCCCTATGATTTTTAAGAAACGGGTAGTTTGAATATTTGATGCCATAATAAAAGGGGGGCTGGTTGATGTTTGGGGCTCTAAATCCAAAAATTTTGCCCTTGTTTTTGCAAAAAACAATTTGTATTATATTCCCCCTTTTTTTTTATCACACAGTAGTAAAAAATTTTTTTTAAGCTCAACCTATAACATCCTTTTTTTGATTTTATGGTAGACACAAGTATTCTGGGTTTTTGATTGAATTCCCCCAAAAAAAAAGGCCCCCAAGAATTTTAATGTCCCAGCACTCCAAAGTGAGCAGATGTAAAATTTAGGTGATGTCCCCGTGGGGTTTTTTCCCATGCCCGGAAGGGGAGGGGGGGTTGGGGCCTTTTTTGAATCCACAGTTTTGATATTGAGTGTGGGTAAAAAGGGGTAAGAAATCTGTAAAGTAAGAAATAATATTTTATCCAGATTGTAACAGACATTTTGTTTAAAAAGATTTTCAGGTGAGCTTTTTTAATTTTTTTTAATAAAGAATTTAGAATTAAAAGTTTTAAATTTTTTTAAAATAGGTCCTTTTAGTTTTTTTGTAAATACAGGGTGTGAAAAGGATGATTTTTCACGATTTTAATCGGCGGTAGTGGAGCTCAAATTGGCAACGTAGCCCCCGGGGGTTCATCACATCAATTTTAACGTTTTTTATTTTTTTTTTTTTTTTTTTAAATATGTTTATTTACATAGTGGCAGCTGGTGAATAAAAACCCGCAGAAAAACCCCCAAAAAATTAGAAAATAACCCAAAAATTTTTCCCTTCAATTTTTTTTTAATTTTTAAATTTTTAAAAAAGTTGAAGTAAAAAAAAAAAATTTTTTTGGCTTTTTTTTTTTAAAATTTTTTTTTTTTTTGACAGTATGCAGCTTCACAGTCTTAGAATAATAGAATAGAATGGGGAAAAAATCTTTATTGTGTTAACCAAAGGTTTTACATACGTAAAAATTTAAAAAAAATAATTTAAAAAAACAGATCAAAATAATAAAACCAGAAAAATTTTACAAAAAAAAATGGTGTTCCCCAAAAAATACTAAAGATAATGATAATAGTAAAATAACACCACACTTTAAACCAACATGACAATTACATAATAAAATAGTAATTAAATGTTTAGTAATTAAATGTTTAGTGGTGTTGTCTATTTTCCAAAACCATAAAATGCCTGTTGTATCAAATACTGTTTTTAGTGAATTCAAATTTTTTCATAGACAGGTTTCTTTTTTTTTTGATTAAGTTTTTATATATTTTTAAAAAGAGAACTGCTTATTGACCTTTTTAATTTAAACCTCTGCAATCGCAGGGGTCTGCACTTCATCTATAATTATGTACATCTGAATTCTGTCAAGTATATGTCTTTTCTTGTGAATCTCAAGTAGGTTTTTTAAAAAAATAGAAAAAACCCCAGTAGTTTTAGACAAATGAATAATGGTCGACAATGATCTCTAAAACCCACATTACCAATATGGGAAAAGTTTTTTTTTAAAATAAACACTGAAGGGTTTTCTTTTTTCCATAGGAGAGTTCCATAGGATATGTGGGAAAAAAAAAGCAAAGTATAAACTCATCAGACAGGCGGTGCTTACAAATCTTCCCAGCCTCCTCAGAAAAAAAAGAGACGACAAAAACCTGCGACACACCCGATCAACATGTCCCCCCCCTAAGGCCATCATCGAATGTTATGCCCAATAACCTGAAAAGCAGGGCCCTTTTTATTGCTTGAAAAAAAAATTTTTTGGGTTTTTCCTGTTCATACTTAACTTATTTAAATCAAACCAACCCTTCGTTTTCTCAAGAGAAGACATGTTTTTCTGTAGCGTTGCAGACGACGCAATCAAACTTGTATCGCAGCATACAGCAGACATCGTTGGATAAGATAATAGTACAGATCGTTAATGTACAAAAAACAGGATGGGTCCCAAGATTGATCCCTGTGATACCCATACTTCACCCTTGTAATAG
>JAHBCN010011009.1:125862-177494 GCA_019359885.1 Listronotus oregonensis | reverse complement strand
GTTTTTTCTTGGTTTAAATGTGAATAAATACACACACTTGGGTGTAAGCTATATTTTGCATTTATAATTTCCTGACTCTTCATTTGGATTATCCGTTTTTACTAGAAAACGTTTATGCAAACGGAGAAAATTGTAATATTGGAACCTAGCCTTTTGACAAATAAAAACACAAAGGAAATAAAACACACTCGTTTACATTGCTACACATTTATTAAACTACACACATTTATCAGTGTTTAATAATACAAATTATTATCTTTATTTTACACAATAGTTTCATTTACATAAAGATAGTACATACACCACCAAAACTAATATGCGTAACATCCTAAATATTAAAAAGGAAAACTTATTAACTATATATTGTTGAATATGAAAAAAAAATGTTTAGCTTCTTTTTTTATTTAGTGGCAAGGAAAATAAAACCAGTAAAAAATTATGATGTTTATTTGATCCGTAACTACCGAAAATTCTATTTTCCTTGTCACTAAGTACATAATATTGACCTTAGTTATCCTTTCTAGCCTTTAAGGCAATGTATGGTCGATAATAATTTTTTTCAGGGTTTTTACCTAGAATAATTATGACAGCTAATTTTTCCTTTATTTTTGGAAAAATACAACCCTTAAAAAGAAAGATTAATAAAAATATACAGGGTGTCCCAGAATATGTGGAAATCTCTCGGAATTAAAGAAAACCTAAAAAATATTGTGACAAGTTCCCATAAACTTTTTTTCCTATGACCCTCCCAGGAGATACAGGTATTGGTAATTTTTTACATTATACGGGTGTTTTCTAATTGTACGTCAATATTTAGGAACAATTTTGGTCCATTAAAAGACTGAAGAACGTAGTCCAAAGTCTTAATTTCGAGGGTGGAAAAATTTTTAAAAAAAATTTATTTATTATTAATATCTGTAATCCTACTTTAGATTTTAATCAAAATTTGGCATAAATTATTGTATTAAAGCATTTTTCAGTTTACAACATTTTTTTAATTTCCACCAGTGGCGTTCGTGCAGAATTTGACTTGCCTATTTTGGCAAATAAAAAAAATACACTAAAAAATTCTTCTTAATACATACATAGTACGTGTATGCCAAATTTCATTAAAATATCTAAAGTGGTATTACAGATATTAATAATAAATGATTTATGTTTAAAAATTTTACCTCCCTGTGTCTCAAAAGTTAAGACGTTTAGGACATACGTTCATATGAAGTTTTCTTCTTAAAATGAACCCAAAATTGCCTCATTAAATATTAATGTACAGCTAGAAAACACCCTGTATAATGTAAAAAAAATATTTTATTTCTCGTAAACAGTTGATTTTATCGATGTCACTCAAGAATACCTTTTTTTTTAGTTTAAGGTTAAAGCTATCCAGATTGCCCATATATTCTAGGACACCCTGTATGTAATTAAGTTTACCTAAAAAAACTGTTTTTGTTACTCACTGTTAAATTTTCGCAAAAAAATAGTGCCATAATTTTTGATTAATCATTGTCATTAAGAAGCACAATACAATTTTTCTTACGTTCGAAAAGTAGCAGATTTTCGCACTGAGTGTGAAAAAATAAAACTACTCTAAAATCCTAGAGGCAATTATGATTTATTGTATATATTTCAGGAATTTTAGAGTGTTTTATGCAACATAAAAAACATTTTTTTAATTGCCCGTATAATAAAAATAAGTGAATATAAAGTCATGCAACAATAGGGCATTTGTCGATTTTGACACATAATGTCAATATAATGTTTTATTTTTGTTGTTATTGGAGGCTCGTAACAAAAATATTGTTCCTGAAAATAACTATTTCGAACAACCGTCAACATAAAATAGGATACTAATGTCAATATTTCAAAGCCCTAACTAAAATCGATTAACTTCTTATATATCCCTGTTTTATTTTTAACACCAATTTTAGGTTTAAAACATCAACTAATTAAAAATTATTGAGATATACACTCAGTTTTTTTAAAAGTGGCAAATTTTTAAAGCTTGGTTTTTTAAACACAAAAAAAAAATAATGCGAACAAATTCAGTCAGCACATGTCAGTTTTATAATAATTTCAAGAATCCCAAATTAATATTGGAAAATATAATTTAAGGTATTGCTACAATTAAAGTCGAGAAATATTTAAATTTCAAGTTAGGTCAAACTTTACCTGCCAGAAATCAAGAGTGGTTGGATGACCGAGGTTTAAGGCATGTTTTTGCTGAAAATTCTTCAGAAAAATGCAGATAAAATGAATCTAGATATACAAAATGTAAAGAAATCCTATTTTTTCTGCTTCAAGCCCTGGGAACTTTGGTATTAGTCGTAAAAAGTTTCGTAAATAAATTTTCTACAGGACAGGATTGGTAGAAATTGCAAAATACATTACGCTGTTTGCAAAAAGCATAGTTTTTTCAGGATCCTCTGGACATTTTAGATCCGTCTAAGGACCTCCATATCCGTCCTGATCAAACCTTATACTATGATGAAACATAGTAACTTTGCAAACTGGGTCGAGTCCAGAATATCAGACATGTGAGGTATGTTTGTTATCCAGAAATAGTGCACATTATTTTACACTTTTTTGTGAATAAACCGTTTGTTATCATCAGCGTAATATACTTAATTACTCTAACTCTCGAAGTAGTGAAGTTAGATGCATTTTTACTACAAAACTTGAAGTTGTTTGTTTATACACATAACCATAAAGTCATTTTTTAATTTCCGAAATAAGTCTAAAACGAGTTTGGTATAAAAATCAAATACTGAATTTATTTACACTTAGTTCCACTTTTTAGTCCTACACTCACCTACTCTGTCCTACACTGTACTTGATAAGATAACAAACAGACCTGTGATATCAGATATATTAGAGACCTTAAGCTTTTTACAAATAAAAATCGGGGTTTCCCACAGCAATTGTTTTAAGTTATGTAAACTTTTTTTGCTTAAAAACAAATTTCAACGCGAATTTTTTGGATAAAAAATTTTACTGAATATTTCACTCATGTATAAATTTTCCCATAAGACACGTTAAAATCAAAATTTCAGCGGAAATTTCACGTTGCCTAGACAACGTGGTATTTCCACTTACTTACAAACACAGAACAATCGAACCTGTTTGTTTGTATTGTCAATTAGAAACGTCAAAATCAGTCAAATGAGTCGATTTGGTCATGTACACGATGAAGAAATAGATAAAGTAATTAAAAAACGATTTCAGTTATAGTTTTAATTATGTTGCATGAAATTGAAAATTGTATGACAAAAAAACATTTTAATAGTATAATACTTCCATATTTCTCCATTCTAGAAATATTCTCCCTAAATACCGCTCGTGCATAAAAATTAACCAGATAATTTTTATTCAAGCTTGTTATACAAACTCCACTCGTTCTTCAAACTTGTGGAATTACAAATAACAAGCTTCCGTGAAAATTATCGGTAATTTCTAAGCACTCGTGGTATCACCCCCGAAAACTATGGTTTGAAAGTACTCGTAAAGATGCTTCTTTTGATATGTCAACACTGTCAATAGGTCTGTTGGTAGCCAAGATAAAAGCTGTATTGACTTGAAGTTTGTTATCGTTTATAGATTCACCGTAAACGCAAGTCAACTTTGACAGCTTGTATCTTGACAACCAAGAGACAGATTGACAAGTTTGACATATTAAAACAAGCGTTTTTCGGATACTTAAAAACCATATTTTTAGCAAAAAACTTTATACAAAATTGCCGGAGATATTTGATTTGTTTATAGGAAAAAAAATTGTTCATCATAACTTTAAAAAATTGCCAAGAACGCCCAAATGGTTAGAAATCAATTTTTTAAAAAGCGTTTAAAAGCTTTAGATCTGTAGTATAGTGTTAAAAAAATAGTTTCATATTCTGAGCTTCACCTCATTTGCAAATTTGTATATTTTTCAGACGAAAATGGATTGCGAACTTATTTTGCAAAAACTACCAAACCGATTTTAAAGAAATTTGGCAACATGTGTCATCCTAGTTAAAAGTTTTTGCAGGGCAAATATGGAGGTACTCGGAGAAATTTATAGGGCCAAAAAAAATCATGCAAAAAATATATTGTTGACCAATCCTATCTTGCAGGAAATTTATTAACGAATCTTTTCTCTAACAACTTTTTCTTCGATCTACGACCAACATTTACCAAGTTGTGGTCGATTAACGTGGAAAAAATGCGTTTTTTTACATTTAGTTTATTTAACCAATGTTCCGGACCTCCCTAAGAAGGAGCTTACCTCGATCCCTGTTACATACATCTTTCTGAAGGTTTTTCAGCAAAAACATGCCTCCGACCTCATACTCCAACTAAAAACAGATAAAAGTCTTGGTTTAATGTCGATTAACTATTTGATAGTTATACCAACACACATTTGGAATTAAAACAAAAAAACTGAGATGTACCGCACCCAAGAAACTAAACATTTTTCTTCTAAATTCCCTAAAACTCCATTTTACTTTGGTACCTTTAATACCGGTGTCTTCTACTTCCCTCTGAACGCCTCTTTCTTCCGTAGTCGTCGCTGTACCTCCTGGAGGACCTGTAGGACGATTTCCGACCGTAGTCACGGTCTCGATCGCCGCGATCGCCTCTATCTCCTCGGTCCCCACGATCTCGGTCGCCGCGGCCGCTCCTTCTATCCCTTCCGTAACTAAAAACCAGACCAATTTAACCATAAACATGCCCCCCATCATATGCCATCATCATCATCATCATCATCATGATCATCATCGTTCAGCCATTAACCATTAACATCCATGAGTTCGACCATTCACGTGAGACCATTTTAGGACCCATTGAACCGACTGGACCCATTGACCATTTTAACCAACTCTTTTTAACCCATACTATGAATAACCAAACCATACAAAATAATGCCATGTGCCTGACAAATCACAAAACAACAATTAGGTGTCAATGTCAAAAAATGATCGGGTGTGTGTGTGTGGAATAAAGCTTTTCGGGATAACTTTATTAGAAATAACATAAACACATTTGCAAAGATGGTCAAAACGGTTTTTATCTCATGGAAGAAAGCCTAAATTTTTTTGTTAAATTAGTTATTTTCTGGAATAAATCATTTTCTTTTTCAAAAGTGGGGTTGTTTCTGGAAATATTGAAAAATATTATTAAAAAAAGTTTTTCTAAATAATGCGATTTTTTGCCCATATGTAAAATTTTGTATACAGGGTGTCCGGAAATGACGATGAAAAATTTTAAGGTACGATTCTACATAACAAGATATGAAAAAAAGTTCATATTAACATAGGTCCGGAAATGCTTCCAGAGAGAGCTACAGGCCCTTGAAGATGGTGTCATAAAAGTGGATTTTATTAGAATTTGGGTCTACTTACTTTTGGAAATTTAAATTTACAAAATTAATAGATCACTTTTTTTAAAAAATCGGGGACCCAAAATTTCAAAAACCCTGGGTGGAAAAAAAAGGTAGTTATTTAACCCTATTTTTTTGCCGATTTTTTTTCCCCATTTTAAATAATTATCTTCTTTAAATTTTTTTAGGGTAAATTTGGTATAAAGTCTATAGCCTACTTTTGAGATAAATGGCCCTAAGCCCGACTGCGTACGTAAATATAACAGGCGTAATAAAAAAAGAAGATGTTAAATACATTTTAAATGGTTTTTTGGGTCTATTTTGGGGTTTTTGTTTTACAAATTTGGAAAATAAATTACCTTCTAAATTGTACTTTAATTAAATTCAAATTTTCAATATTATATATAAATATATATATATATATATATATATATATATATATATATATATATATATTAAAATATAAAAATAAAATATAAAATATATAAATTCAGGTTTTTTCAATTCGCCCTCTCACCTTTGGGGATCTCGGCCCCCATGAGATACAAAGGGATTAAATTAAAGGGTGGGATTTATGGGCCCCAACAATATACGTTTAGAAATGAAATCGAGAAATTTCCCGGGGATATATCGAAAAGAAATTTTAAATCGTTTTTTTTTTTTCCTGTTCTTTCCAATCAAAATAATAACATTTGTTTGGGCACTTTTCCGCTCATCGAATGGTGTCTAGTTTTGGAATCCCGTTCTTTTTTCCGAACCCAAACAACAACTTTTTTCTGGGGCCCGCCATAGGAATTCCACAAATTGATCTTTTTTTAAACACATTTTCAAAGAGGGTAACAAAAAAGTTACCCTTGTGCCGGGGAAAACAAAAAATTTTTAACTAGAATATTTTTTAAGAGTTGGCTTGATTTCAAATCTGTGACGGTAAAAATTTTTTCGGTTTCCCGTCTTTGGTGCCGTTAAAAATGGAATTAACCAATGAAAAAAAAAACGAGATATGGGTAAACTTATTACAAGAATGATAGAACAGGTGAAAACATCGAAGTGTATCTTAACTGTATCCAGAGACGAAAAACCTTTATGAACTTTATTCAAATTATTGATAGAACTCGCGGGAGTATGGTCGTGACCCTTTCAGACAACAAAATGACAAAACCCATGGTTTAAAAGGGAAAATTATTAAAACCAGTACTTAAAAAATTTTAACAAATGTTCAAAATTCCCCTCATTTTCAAACAATACTTCTTTTGTATGTTATTAACTGGGCGATTTATTTCTCCTTCAACCCTTTCCAAAACCCCCCCCATGTTGGTTGAAGCCCCCGATATTTGGTACCCCTGGGCCCCTAATCGGTTTTTTAACAAACCATTAAAATGTAAAAAATTGAGATCTGAAACAGCTGGCATCTTACCGGCCATTATTCCAATCCCCTACCAACCTTTCGAAAGAATCAGATCGCTGTTTGGGGTGTGTGGGCCCCGTGTGAACCAAAACTGTGTAGTTTCATGTAAATCGTCCCAAAAAATTTCAAAGACGTCAAAAACGATAATACATTTCCCGCGTTCAATTCCAAAAAATTTTTAGGTCCCAAAATTAAAATTTAATGTCCCGGAATTAAGACTGAACGCACTGGTGAATTCTTTTCTGCGGGGGGTTTTATGCTCCGTGTCAGTTTGATTAAATTCCAAAATTGGGAAAGTGCCTCATCTTTTTCCAAATACCCTTTTCAGAAAGCGAAAATCTCGCCTTTGAGCAATCAAATGTAATCGCCTTTCAGGATCACCCCGGTGTTTTTTAAGTGATTTGTAGCATTTGAAAAAAACCTTTTTTTTTTTCCCGACTTTCTCCAAACGAAGAAAAAAAACCCAAAACAAAAGTATCTGTGTGATTTACCGATTTTTTTTTTTATCCACAAAATAGAAGTTTTTTATAAACGTTATTTTTTTTCAGTTGATCACAGAACTAATTCCCAATTAAAATAAGTCATAAAGTTTATACCGGGGATGTATTTTAAAATTGCCGCGTTCGTCAACATTTTTTTGAAAGATAACGAATAGGTACTTTGAAAACTAACAAATACAAATTTACCAACGATGTTTTTTATTTCATCCATTTTTTCCCTATTTTTTTTCTTTGGGGTTTTCAAACGGGAAACCCCAAACCCCGCATCTATCCCAAAAATTTGAAATGGTTTTTTGGACTGAGGTTGTTGTCTCTGGACAGAGTTAAGATACACTTCCATGTTTTCACACTGTTCCCATCATTCTGTAATAATACATTTTTTGGTTTTTTTTCATTGAATTCATTTAACGACACCAACTGGACAGTAAACACAGAATGTCATTTTACACCACGATGTGAGAAATCAAAGCCAAACCTTAAAAAAAAATTCTAAATAATTTTTCGGATTTTCCGGCAAGGGTAACTATGATAAACGTAAAATATGATAAAAAAGGCCCTTCAATTTTTTGGAATTCCATATGGTCCATAAGAAAAAGGTGATGATGGTTACGAAACAAACGTTTTTGTTCAAAACTATGAACACCATTCGATAGAGGAAAGTGGGGAAAGAAATGATTATTATTTTGAATTCGTGAAAGAAACCCAGGAAAAAAAAAATGACCTGTTTTTTTTTCCGGTACCCCAAATACTCGGCATTTTTAAACCTAACGGTATATTGTTGGTCATTTAAAAGCCAACTTTTCCCAATTTAACCCATTTCGTATCTCCTATAGTTCCCGGATCCCAATGGAGAGTCAAATTTGAAACACCCGGTATATATATATATATATATATATATATATATATATATATATATATATATAATATATAATATACATATATATATATATATATATATATATATATATATATATATATATATATAATATATATATATATATATATATATATAAATATATATATATATATATATATATATATATATATATAAATATATATATATTTTTTACTTTTCAAGTATTAAAAATATCTTTGTTCTGGAGAAAGGCCAAATACTTTTTCATTTAAACTGATATTCCCAGAAAACAAAATAAACTATAAAAATGTTTATTGTCAAAGAATAAATTCACAACAACTTATACACATTTGAAGAGACAAAATAACAAAGTTTTATGATATTTGTGTAATAATCTTTAGAGCTCAGATTTTCCACTTCCATGAGATAAAAACAAAAAGAAGGTCAATCAAAAATACCCAATAAAAAAAACAAATCCTGTAAAAAAAGGGGTTTAAAATGCCCCTTTTAAGGAACCTTATCACTTTTTAAATTAAAAGATTATACAGGAAGAGCACGAATTATTGAACGTCTTTTTTTACCAAGGACGTACCTAGTCTGTACATGTTTTGCCGACAAACATAAACCCATTGATTTTCACGAGAACTAATCATTCGAATTTCTGTTATCCAAAAAACAATTTTTTCTTTTTTTTACGCTTTTTTCCCTAAAATAGATTTAGATGCGGCATTAAATAGTTTAATTTTTTTTTTCCAAAAAAATAGGCAGGTAAAAAATTTATGACGAACGCCCCTGTGGACATAAAATTGTTAAATTAAAAAATGCTTTTTTGATACATGGTAAAATTTATCCTGTTATTAAAAAACTAAAGGGTTTTCTATTAAAGATATTAATAATAAATAATTTTTTTTTTTAATTTGAAAATTGTGGATAAACCCAAATTACCCTGTCAAATATTTATATTTTGTTGGTTTCCAAGACGGCCATGGCTAACGCGACTTAACTTTGCCAAACTTTGTGGGATCCATTGCTAACTATGGCTTATAAAAACAGATTTTAAATTTAAATAATTGCAAAACCCCTTTATCCGGAAAGATAAATATATATATATATATATTATTATTATATATATATATATATATATATATATATATATATATATATATATATATATATATATATATATATATATATATATATATATATATATATATATATATATATATATATATATATATATATATATATATATATATATATATATATATTATTATTATTATATATATATATAATATATATATATATATATATATATATATATATTATATTATATATTATATATATATATATATATATATATATATATATATATATATATATATATATATATATATATATATATATATATATATATATATATTTGAAAAAAAAAGGAAATTTGAATTTCAATATATACAGGGTGTTCCATTTAAAAAAAACGAATTGATAGTGATTTGTTCATTTTTCCGATTCATTTGTTTTTTTATTTTAAACCCTGAAAACTTCATGGAAAATCCCCAACTTTCATATAAACTATTTTTTTTTATCTATAAAAATAAAGATTTTAAAGGGGGCGAATTATACGGAACCCTTGTATCTGTAGGGAGGGGCATGGGAAAGTTTTGGGAAAATTGTCATAATATTTTTTTTGGATTTTTTTTTAGATTGGAGATTGCCCAAAAAATTTAATTTTTGTAAATTTTATAGTTTTGTGGAAATCATGTTTAGTATGTTTTTGTATGTCCATAGATTTTGTGTTCAATTTTTGGGATTTTGGGTTTTTTTTGTTTAGGCGATTTGCAAGTTCATAGGAGGGCAAGGCTGAAGGTCAGTTCGCAACCGGACCACGAATTGTCCCATTTTCTACAAATTTCAAAAAAAAAATAATTTAAAATAAAAAATAAAACCATTACGCTGTTTTCCGCAAATAAAAAATTTAAATAATCATTTCAGGAAATGATCGAGTTTCAGTGTTGACGCCGACATATACCAGCTAATTCGAGAACGCAGTTTCGGTTGCTATGCAAGGCCGTTGTAAATTTTAAATTGGTATTAATTTAATGTAATTTTTCCATTTGGCGAGCGTTTGATGTAAACAAAATTATTCTGACCCATTATCGGGTCGTGAACTCGTATCGTTGGATTCGAAGAATACTATGTTTTAAAAAAAATAACTTTAGTAGTTCTCGGAGGGTACTGCAGCTTGTTTAGTAATGTAGGGTCCTTTAAAAATACGAGGGAGGTTTAAATATAAGGGGAATTTTTATTTTTAAAACTAAAATGGCCCTGGGGCAATTCGATCCCTTTCCCTGCAATGGGACACCCAGATATAACGTTCTGTCACTTTGGTCGTTTCATGTAATTTTTGGGCGAATGAGTGGGCAGCTCCTGTTCCCCTTGCGCAACGCATAATAGTTTCTTGTGAATGGGGATGCCAAACCAAGTGATATTTTGCAAAGAAAGAAATTGTTTTTTTTTTCGAAAATGTGACACATGGTATCCATGCTAAATATATACCATTGGCTTTAAGGAGAACACATTGGTAAAGGAAATTTTTATTTTGGAATTTGCAAAAAAAAGGTCTTTTTTGGCAGCACCCCCTAGGGAAAAAGCGAATCGTCTATTTGTATTTTTTTTCGTAAATTTTATCGGTAAATCCCAAATTTCGCAAAATTATCTGTGATTCTGTAAAACCCATAGCTAGTGATTTTTCTTCACTTAATTCTCTTATGTACAAATATTTCAATGTCTGTAATTTCAAGAAAAATGCCGAAATTTGGTAATTGTTTTAATGTCTTTTATCAGAAAAAATCAAAAAATAGTGATATTGACATGTTTTTTTTTTCATTTTGTTCTATTTTACGCCAAATTGACGAATCTTTTAAGTAAAATCCAAAAAAATATTTTTTTTAGTGTAAATTTTTATAATTTTCATTAAAATTTTTGAGACATTGACTTCACGAGTATTATATTATTCTTCTCCTTAAAAAGCATGAAAAAACACGATTTCAAAAAAAGTTGGGATATCATGATTTGAAAATTACCTTTTTTTATTTTTAAACTGAAAAATTACATCAAAAAATTGATTTTTTGTAGTTTTTGATTTTGTTTTTTCATAAATCTGCCGTAAAATAGAAAAAAAAAATTAAATAAGTAAACTTTTTGATGTTTTATAATTAATTGATGTTTTATAATTAAAAATAGGTGGAGCCACATATCTAAACAATTACCCGCAGTGGCGGCTCGTGGTCAATCTTAATTAAAATTAAAATTTCAAATGCATATGGCTTAACTGATTTTTAGTTTAAAAAAAAACTTTACTGAATGATTCAATTTTAGGCATTTTATTTCACACAAACGTTTACTCCAAAGAAAAACAAGAAAGAAAATTCAAAAATAAATGAATAACAAACAAACACCTCGAAAAAGCGTAATTTTTCTCTTCCTATGGCTTGATCCAGACTATGCGATTACACTGCTTCGGAAAACAACCAAAATCGGCCAATCGTAATTAGATCGGAATACTCACTACTCCGTTTAATAACACAATACGGTCAATGCAGGCTGGCAGCCCGGCTTTTGCCAACGAACGAAACTACCGATCTGGGAGATTGCTGCGCGAAGCTTTGGTGGAACCAGATCGGTCCCAAAGAGCTATATGCTTAAAATAAAGGGAAATTTGAGATTAAATAATATATATATATATATATATATATATATATATATATATATATATATATATATATATATATATATATATATATAATTTTTAATTTATATCATTATTATGTTTTTGTTCGGAAATATTAGTCAAAAATATTGGGAGGTCATTGACCAAATGACCCAATGGAGGAGCCGCCACTGATTACCCGATATTTTTACAAAAAAAAAATACAAATAGAATAGAATTCGCTTTTATAAATTATATTTTCTCAGTGGGGAAAAGGAGCGACATGCTCCCAAAAAATCATATTTTTTTTGCATATTTCAAAATAAAAAAAATGACAGAAAAACGAAAATTTTATGAAAAAATTAGGTTTAGTGACCCGTACTACCTCGCCGGTGTGAGTTGCGACTTTGCCACAATGGACACTTTTGTAGAGTATTCAATTCTTAAAAAATCCGTCTTTGGACGAGACGATATCATAAAATGCTGGTGAGTTATAGAAATTAAAAAAAAAAATCAAAGATTACGATGCTTTTTAAATGGAAATATATATATTATATATATATATATATATATATATATATATATATATATATATATATATATATATATATATATATATATATATATATATATATATATATATATATATATATATATATATTTGAGTCCCATGTCTCACGTTTCACATAAAAAAAAATATAAAATCCTAAGGCCCCGCCATTGCTCTGTCCTGTCTAATATGAATAAAGAACGACTAAAAAAATTAAAGAGCTGATAAAAGAATTTAAGAACGTAGCTGTTAATCGTTTAATGCGAGTCCTTAATTCACCGACTGGGTAATTTTGTTAGACCTTCCTTTTTGTAGAACAATGAAAACACACTTCGTGATAATGCGATTAAATGTGGGAAAAATGACATTTAATACGTGTAAAACCAAAAACAATATTTTTTTTTTAACTTCGCACGCAATAAAAATAAAAAGCATTATTTATAGAAATAATACTAGATACTAGAGCATGTGTAATTAGAAGTAAAAAAAGTTGGATTTATTTAAGTTATACAACCCAATTTTACTTTTTGCTGAAAACATGTTAATTTATAAACTCATACAGGGTACCTTTCTTAAGTCGCAACGCCAATTTTCACAAAAAAAAGTCGAAAAAAAGAAAATTTTTGCAAATGAACGTTGATAAATATTACATTGGGTTATTTGGCACGCAATCAGCGCCCATTAAATGGTGGCCGTCGCGACGCCAAAAAACAACAATTTGACAATCTGGAATTATTAATCACTTTAATGTCTTCTTGGGTGATTTTTTTTCTGCAGTTTTCAGCATGCAAAAATTTTGAAAATGTAAAAACAATTTAGAAAAAGAAAACATACGGGTTTCTCCTTACTTTTAATTCCATAACAAACATATTTTTAAAATATATATATATATATATATATATATATATATATATATATATATATATATATATATATTAGTATATATATATATATATATATTTTACTGCATTTTAAATGCCGTTCAAAATATGGTTTTTGGTTTGGTACAGCGCATTTATGTTTACCTAAAATCAAATTCATTTGCCTCCCTAAAATAAGAAAAACGAAAGAATTTAGAAGAGATGAAAAAAATTCCTTAAAAACCTAATTTTTTAATCCTAACCACAAAACGCAAGAGAAGTCTGATCTCAAAAAAAAAACAAATAAAAAAAAGATATTTTGCCAAAAAAATGTTCCAAAATCTAATATATTTACAAGGCGTCTTGAAACAATTTTTAATAATTTGTATAGCATAATAATATACAAAGTAAAGCAAATAAATTAATAGTAAAAAACCTCTTATTTTCATATTGTAACAGATGTGCAGATCATGAGCGTACGTTAATGAGGATTTTAAGGGGTTAATTATAAAAAAAAAACTCATTGTAAAAAGACTTGAAAACCAAAATTTTGGCTTAATAATTCGTTGGGAAAAATAAGTCAATTCTAACAGTGTTTAATTGTTTTTTTGAAGGGTTAAATGTAAAAAAATACGATAATTAACTGAACCTAATTTGGCATCAGAATTGGTTGAAACAAGGTCGTAGGCGTACGTTATCATGATTTTTTAAGGAGTCAAATGTAAAAAAATTATATCAAAAGAACGCGATACAAACGTCATTTTACCAGATGCCATTTATGACAGACGTCGGCTTTGGATTATGCCAGTTTTGACAGATGTTTTTTTGGTGGCTTTCTCTTAGTAATTGATGTTAATACACTATAAGAAATTCGGTAATTTTTTACTTATCGGCAGATTTTTTTGAAATTTAGTATGCAGGGGTTTTTTGGGGAGCTGATCACAAATCTGAAATTTTGTCGCAAGCTTCTGGTTTTTAAGTTATAACACCCTACTCGGAGCTAACCTCAAAAATGAATAAACTTTCCTAAAATTCCTCATTCTTGAACCTACTCACAGCCAAACTGAACGATTTTATGGTCGATGACCTTTTATTTTACAGGATAAACTTATTTCCCTGATTATTTACTCATTAGTTTAACTAAAAACACATCCAAAAATTTTATTTTTATATTCAAAAACAATCAACGAAATTATCTAGGAATTTTTAGGCATAAAAAGCATTTAATACAAGTAAACACATTATTATGATCTTTTGTAAAAGATGCATTATGATAAGGGAGTTTAAGGACTCCTGTAGTTATATTACAAAGTCTTTTATTTAAAAGTTATATAAATACACATGGTTCAGGATATATATAAGATATATATATATATATATATATATATATATATATATATATATATATATATATATATATATGATATATATCAAATGATTTAAAATGGTATCAATACAATGGTTTAAAAATGTTATATTATTAAGTAATTTTTGGCGTTTGTTACTGTATTTCTACATTCCAAATGTAGAAGGCGTTGGTGGCGTCAGTCGTGTCAGAAAAATTTCGTTACAAAAGTGTAATTTTCTTTTGTGTTTATTCCGTAATTTTTTACAAAAAAAGTAATTAAGAAAAAGCAGAAACGATTTTACTTCATTACTGAGTATTTAAGAAGCATTAAATAACTTTTGTATTTATAGAATATAACTGTTTAATAACAAAATCGATATATATATATATATATATATATATATATATATATATATATATATATATATATATATATATATATATATATATATATATATTCAACATTTGATATATATCGGATATATAATATATATCATAAATATCCGATATTTTGATATTTATAAAAAATATCGGATATTTTCGAACCCTCTTTGTGATGGTTTTTGTTAAAAATAAGGACTAAAGAAACGTAAAAATAAATGTTTCCTAATAAATAATAAATATTATACAATAAAACTCTTCAGTTTGGTTGTGATCAATTTTAAAAAGAAGGAATTTTAGGAAAAATTATGCGTTTTTAAGTATTATAACTTAAAAACTAGAAGTGTCCGACAAATTTGACTTCAGATTCGTAATCAACGCCCCAAAAAACCCCTGTATACTAAATTTCAATAATATCTGCTGTGGGCCCGATAAGTAAAAAATTACCAAAAATTCTTTTATTTTTCCATTAACAATATTTACCATAGTTAGTGTGTGTCATACTTGTTTACAACAATCAAAAATTCCAAAAATCACGCCACTAAACCTGACACACCTTGTATTTGCATATAATAATTAATACATATCATAAAGTGCTTAAGGAAAAACAACACAACCATCATGATACCAACGAATTAAAAATAATATAAAGTGTTGTTATCTCACTTTCTCAAATCTTTTAATAAATTTGTTGTTAATTTATTACGCGAACCGAGATGTGAACAAACAAAATCAACCAACGAGTTCCGAACGTAAACAAACAGTAAGAAAAATAGTGCTTAAAAAAAAACAAGTTTAATTTTTAAAAATTTTCGTCGCGAAACACACACCATCCTCGCGACCTTTGCTTTTTCTTAATTGTTTTCACAAATAACTAGACAAAAATTAAATAGTATATCCAGTTCATTATCACTTTTGTTGAAAACAACAACCAAGTTGTCCAACGTTTTTTACGTTAAAGGCAAAAAATAACCCGTGTGATTTACTTACGACGTTTTTTTTCGTGCGAGGTCCAATTACAATTCAATAAATTAAATAGTTTAATTTTTACAAGGTAGTTGAGTTTAAGACATCGAAAATAACAGTCTTGTTTGTTTGAGTGGCCACGCGAAATAAGCGGCATGAGTGAGGAATTCGATGGTGATAATCGAGGAGATTTAATATATAAAAACTTCTCGTTCGACGGTAAGTTTCTGTTTTATTTAACTATTATATATAACTATAGTTGGGTAAACAAGTCGTGTTTCACTTGTATCAGTGTTTGTGTTCAAATAATCAGTAAAAGCTTTTAAAAACATAAGCTATTCTGGTTTCGTTATCTATAATGCAATTATGTATTTAAATTTTGTGGTAATAACATAACAATTTGAATTATTTTGCATTGGAAAATACCCGATAAATAAAACTTTGTTGATAAAGATTTGTCGGTTGATTTTTGTTAGTTATAAATATTTTTGAATACAACAGAAAAAAATATAAGTGAATTTTGTACATTTAAATCCCTCAATCTTTTTAAAACCCCGGGGGGTTAACAAGGATATATTGAAATAGAGGAATCTTCAAAAAAAACCTAAAATATTATGATAAGCCAAAACTTTTTAAACCCCCCAAAAAAGCTTTAAATTTTAAATAATTTTTAAAATGCCAGAAAAAATTTTAATTTTTTTTTTTTAAAAAGCCCAAAAAATGTTTTTGGCTTATTTGACCGACACACACACTTTATCATTTGTATGAAAAAACCAAAATTTTTGGATATTTTTCCCTTAAACAAAAAAAAAGGTACTTTGTTCTAAAAAAATCAGAGAAAATATAATTTTTTGCCAGGGTTTTTTTTGACGTCAATTTTTAAAAAACCCTTTTTTTTAAGAAGAAACCTTATTTAAATGTTTTGTCCTAAACTTAAAGGTGGGGGGAAAATTTTAAAAATTTTTTTTATTATTAATATCTGTAATTTTAATTTTTTTTTAAAAAATTGGGGCTTTAATATACAAACAAGAAGAAGAGGTCCCCACATTTTTTTTCCACCGGGTTTTTCCCGACAGAATTTAAACCTGCCTATTTTTGCAAATGAAAAAATGGGGTACACTAAAAATGCTTTTTTGATACATGACATGTATCCCAAAATTTGATTAAAATATCTAAAAGATAAATTTTAATAATTATTTTATTTTTGAAAAATTTTACCACTTATCTCGAAAGAAGAGTTTGGGGACATAGGTTCCATGAAGATTTTTCTAAAATAACCCAAAAATTTTAAAAAATATTAACGTACAATGAAAACACTTGTATATTGAAAAAAAAAATTACCAGCAATATTTTATTTTTTAAACAGTTGATTTTATCGACGTCAATCAAGAATAACTTTTTTGGTTAAAGATATCCAAAAATAATATTGTCGGCCTTATACAGGGTATTAAAAAATTGGGGCATTTTTGTAGGCTGTCCGCCTCGAAACCAACAAGCCAATACGATTTATGGGGGTTTATTTTAATACTTATCTAGTAACATCACCCTTTTAAAACATTGAATTACGCCTAGTATTTTTTAAAAGGATTTAATTAAAAAATTTTTTCCAGCCTATTTTAAACCCGTATCTTCTAAGGGAGGGTCAGAGGAAAAAATTTATGGGAACTTGGTACATATATTTTTAGGTTTTATTAGATTCCAAAATTGCCCATTTTTCTGGACAACTTTGTAGGGGATAGGGGGGGATTTTGAAACCACCATAGATAGAAAAATTTGTTAAAAGAAAATTGGAATATTTTGTTAGAAAAACTAACCTGTTTACCAAAAGGTTTTTTTTTATTCAGGTTTAAAATTTCTCAAAAACCTGAAGAGATAAACCAATTTTGTAAACCGGATTTTGCCACTAATAATTTCCAAAACTTTTCCAATTTTTCCCGATGTTCTATCTATCGGTTCCGATCCCCCTTACAAATCCACCAATTTGGGACACTAGATCCAAATATCAAATGACTTTTATGATATAACAATACAAAAATGGTTTAAAAAATATATTAAAATTTTGACGTTTGTTACGATTTTTTAAATTAATAAATGTAGATTTGGGGTGAAGAGAGTTAAACATACCCTTTTAAAAGTAAGTTCCCTGGGGGCAATAGGGAATACTTCTTTGGGATTAAAAGGCCTCAGTTTCAGAAAAAATTAGTTATAAAAGGGAAAATTTTTTGTTCATCCTTAAAATTTTTTAAAAAGAGTAATTACAAAGTGCATAAAACCGTTTTACCAAATTGAGATTTTAAAAAGCATTAAAACCCCTTCTGTATTTAGAGAATATAACCCTGTTTATTAAAAAATGGATTATATTAACATTTTTTCCCTTATTTGTTTACATTAATTTATTTGTATTAAAAAAAAAAACATATATTTTTTAAAATCAAAAAAATCAAAATAAGCAAAATTTAATTTTGCTTTTTAACTTTTAGTCCAACTATCCCAACTTTGAAAAAAATGGTCATTGTTTTGAATTGGTTTAACCCATTTTTTCAGTTATAAAATCAAAAATTAATTTTTGATTAGTTTTTTCAAAAAATTCATTTTTCAGCAATTAAAAAAATTATTGAATTTAAAATTTAATTTAAATTTTATTTTCTTGGAGTCACTTTATTTTTAAAAATAAAAATCAATTTTTTTGTCTTTGCTTCCAAAATTTTAATAAAAAATTAAATTTTTTTCAAACCCCTGTTTTTTTTATAAATATTTATTAAATAGAAAAAATTTTAAAAATTAAAAATTTATTTTTCCATTTTTTTTTAATTTCTTAAAAGTTTCAAAATTTTCAAGTTAAAATTTTTTTCTTAGAAAATTTTTTTACAAACCAAAAAATTTTATTTTTCTTAAAGAAAAAATTTTTCCCCTTTAATCAAAAATGGAATATGGAAAACCCAAAAAAATTGACATTTTTGATCTTTTTTTTTTAATTTTTTTGTCTTTATCGTAATATGAAACAAATCACAAAAGGGATGTTTAAATTTAAAAATAAATTTGAATTTTTTTGACGGAAAATTTGAAAAACACCAAAAAAGATTTTTTAAAAGATAATGCCAAAAATAGAAAAAATGAAAAAAAAAATGTCCAAATTTTCTTTATTATGTAAATTTTTAAAAAAAAATAGGTAGGGCTGCATTTCTCAAATTACTAAAATATTTGGATTGATATTAAATAGTTATTATATTTTAAAAATTTTATTGACTTTCTGTTTTTAATATAAAAATTAAACTCTACAATAAAAAAGCTTTTAAATTTCAGCTGTTCCCTTTATTTTTAATAAAACCCATTTTTTTCCACATAACCTAAAATATATTAAATTTGATTTTTTTGGAAAAACTTTTTTTTTCTATAGCCCAAAAACCAAAAAAAAAAAAAAAAAAAAAAAGCAAAACAAAATTCCACTCACTGATCCTTCCTCCCATAAAACCAAACCGCTGTTTTCCGGGCACTTAAAGTGGTCTGGTATCCGCACTGAAACAAAGATGTTATTTATAGATGGGCACCTTGCCCCCTCGTCCTAGGTCTGGCATAAAGTCACTCTTATGCGGAAACCCCACATTTCCCTTCAGAAAAAATTATACCCCGAGGGAAATTTTTTTTTAAACTGAATTAAGTAAATAAAAGTATCAAGAACTTTTTTGTCTAAAAATATTTCACTTATACTTTTATATGAAATTTTAATTTTTTTTAATAAGCAGATTTGATTTTAAAATTTAAAGTGCAATTGACAAATACTTTTATGGAATTTCTCTGTAAGCGGGGGCCAAACCCTGTCCTAGGTCGATATAACGGGAAAATGGTTAATTTTATAATTTGTACCTTAACCAAAAAAGATAATCACCAATTTTCCATCGATCTACAATATCCAAATAAAATAACTATTTTGGGTGATCACATACCCAAAAACAGCCCCCTTGGAAAGGTTTTTTATCTCAAAATTTTTTTAAATAATTCATATTTAAAAATACTTGAAATCTAATGAACTTTTTTACTGACAATATTAGAGGAATCTTTTTTTTAATTAAATAATGCATCTAAAAATACTAATGTTTATTTTGTCCCTCATTTTCCCACACCCCTGGCTTTATTTAAAACTACCTTCAATAACATTTAATAAATTAATCTTCATTTCTACATTTGCTCGTATGCTTCTTAAGTTTGCTCAATAATAATAATTGAATAAAATGTTATTTCTATGGAAAACTAACTGGAGGACTGTTTGTCGGTATAAAAATATGCTTAAAGTTACCCAGTTCACAACAGAAATGCCCTAATTTATATATTATATTTGAAAAAAATAGTTTACATCTAGTTGGTGGATGGAAGCCTCTAATCAGATCCTATACTATACATCAAATAACCTCATGTAACACTTACACTCCATCGCAAGCTTTTAAAGCAACCGCTGCATCTTTCTTGTCCTTGTACACCGCAAACCAAAGCAGGGGTGCTGTTAGTCAAGACCTTTTCAATTCACCGTAAGGAGCAAAGACCTTTTCAGATCGCTACGCTCACATCGTCTCCTAAGAAATTATTGGATGAAAATTTGTTTAAAAAATAGAACGAGAAGAGTACCTATATCAGCAATGTGTCGTATCCATCGAGATCACTGCAGGCTTCGAGATCTTGAACGAACGAAAGATGAACTCATGCTTTGAGCGGCTCTTTTTGCTGGCACCGCTCACAGAGCACTGCGGCTTTGGATTTTGCTGGGCTCGTCATTTTGTTGGGTTAAGGTCCCAAAAATTTTGAAAATGCAAAAAGTTTCCAATAAGCTTTTACAAGACCTTTCAGGAATTGTTAAAAAAAAGAAATATTTGCGGGGTAACTTAACATTTAAAAAAAAGTGTGTTTTGAATTTTTTGCTTTTTACATAAAAAAGCTTTTATGTTAAAAACGTGAGGTAATATTACAAATATAAACAAATAAGATATGTACTTACCCTATGTGACGAGAGTACTGGAAAAAACCGGACTCAATTAGTGATGCACCACAATTACGCCCTACCAAGAGAAGCCTAGAAAATAAATTGGTTTCCTTATCGATTTTAATAAACGAACACGTAATGCGAATATGCGACTTATACGCTGACACAAAAATGGCGTCTGAATGAAGTTAGACCAGAACTGATTTTTTGTTTGCGGCGCTTGCTGCCAGGGGGGGGAAATATATTTTTAAAAAAATTTTGTTTTTTTCCCCCCAAACAGTTTACCAAAAAAATAACTTTAAGGGGGTTTGTCCCAAATTTACCTAAAAATAAAAAAAAATTTTCATTTAACAAAAAAGAAACGCCTTGTTTTTTTTTAAGGCATTACCCCATAACGGCAAACATACCCAAAAAAGATGGGTTTTTTTCTTTCTTTCCAAAAAATTTTTTTCCCTTTTTCCCTTTATCTTTATTTTATCTCGGGTGGCACCAATTTTAAAAAATCCCGCCCCCAAAAAGGGGAAGGCTAAAAAGGAAATTTTTTAAAAAAAAAAAAAAATTTTTTAGTTTTTTTTTAAAAAAAAAATTTAAAAAAATTTTTTTTAAAAAAAAATTTTTGTTTAAAAAAGTTTTTAAAAAAATTTTTTTAAACCCGGGGAAAAGGGTTTTTTCCCCCCCTTTTTTTTTCCTTTTGTTTTTTTTTTTTTTTTCCCAAAACCCCTTTTTTTTTAAAAAAAAAATTTTTTAAAAAATTTTAAATTTTTAAAGGATCCTTTTTTTTTTAAAAAAAAAAAACCCCCAAAATATTTTTTTTTAAGGTAAATTTGGGTTTAAAAAAAAATTTTTTTAAAATTTTTTTGGTTTTTTTTTTTAAAAAAAAAAATTTTGGGTTTATTGGGTTTTTTTTTTAATTTTTTCCTTTCTTTAAAAAATTTTTTTTAAATTTTGGGGAAAAAAAAAATTTAAAAAAAAATTAAACGTAATCTTTAAAAATTTTTTTAAAAAGGGGGGAAAATTTTTAAAAATTTTAAAAAATTTTTTGCCCAAATAAAAATAAAAAAATTTGGGGAAATTTTTTTAAAAATTTTTTAAAAACCCCTTTCCCCCCAAAAAAAAAAAAAATTTTGTTCAATTGGGGGGAAAAAAAAAAAGGGGGGTGGATTTTTTTGTTTTTTTTAAAAAATTTAAATTAAGGGTTTTTTTTTTGGGGGTTTTTTTTTTTTTGTTTCTAAAAAATTTATTTTTTTTAAAAAAATTTTAAAAAAAAGGGGGTAAAAAAAAAAAATTATTTTAAAAAATTTTTTTAAAATTCAAAAATTTTTTTTTCAAAATGGGAAAAAAAACCAAAAAAACTCGGTTTTTTTTTTTTCAAAAAAAAAAATTTTTATTTTTTCCAATTTTTTTTAAAAAATTTTTAATTTTTTTTTTTTTTAAAAAAAAAATTTTTAAAAAAATTTTTAAAAAAATTTTTTAAAAAAAAAAAAAAATAATTTTAAAAAATTTTTTTAAAAAAAAAAAAAATTTTACCTTAAAAAATGGGAAAGGGGTTTTAAAATTAACAATTCGGAAAAAAAAAAATTTTCCCCCTTTTCCTTGAAAAAAAATTATTTTCCCCCAAAAACCCAGCCAACAAAGCCCAATTTTAAAGTTTTAAATTTATTTTTTTGAAAATAAATTTTTTCCCTTTTTAACCCCAGGCAATTGCGGGAAGAGCTTTTTTTTTTTTAAAAGGGGGGCAAAAATTTCATTAAAAAAACCAATTCGTTTAATTTTTGCTTCCCCATGTCCAATGTGTAAATATTGTCCGTAGTTTGCTTTTTTACCTTTTTTAAAAAAAAAATATTTAACAAAAATGGGAAGCAGGTGGTGGACCCCAGAGAGGAAAATCTGGAAGACAGCACGTCACCCCCCCAAAAAAGGAAAAACCTTTACTTTCGATAGGCCCCCGGGAAAATTGGGGTCGGGTTTTCCCAAGACGACGAGGACCCCCCTTTTACTAAGCCTGCGTGAATTATACTAGACCCAGAGCTAATACAGGGAATGTTTTTGGACAAGTTTATGATGGACAAAGGGTTAAATTTTTTTTAAAAGGAAAAAATATTTTAAATTACAAAAACTTTTATGTGTTACTGTTTTACTAAACATTGTTTTTATTTTTTTGTGGCTAAGGAACCCCTAAGGAGCCAACAAATAGTAAAAACCCAAAGTATTTTGCGGGAAGGGGGGAAAAGAAGTTGCCATCCCGGGGTTATTTTCAAATGGGAAACCTTTTTCCGGTTTTAAAATTTGGAGATTTTTGTAATATTTTGGTTTTCCGGGGAAGGGGGGATCATTTTAAAATTTGTGATGGAGGGAAAAAAGATTTTTTAAAAAGGATTGGGATGGCAGACCCAGGTAAAAGGGAAAAGAAAACTATTTTTCTAAGGCCTAAAAATTTTTTTTTTTTTGAGTTTGTTATAACTATAATTTATAGCGGGGGAAAACAGGTGTTTAAAGCCTATATGGGGGTGAAATAATGAATGTTAAAGAAAATTTATTTTTTTTTTTTGTTTAAATTTTAAAAGGGTTTTAAAAAAATATGTTTTTTTTAAAAAAAAAAGGAAATTTTTTTAGCAAAATTTATCTTCAGAATTGTAAAAAATTTTATTTGATTTAAAAATTTTTTTTGATGGATTAGAAAAATAACCTGAAAAAGGGGGAAAATTTTTTAAATTGGGAAAAAAGGTTTTTTTTTTTTTTAAAAATTTTCAGATTAGATTAATTTTGTTTTCAAAAAAAAGCCTTTACCACTGAACCCTTTCCAGTTTTTTTGTGGTTTCTCCTATCTTTTTTTAAGTACCTTGTCCGGGGCCCTTTCTTAAGACTTCAGAGTCTTGACACTGGCCACTCCATATATTTTGGTTGGTTTTGGCTTTTCCTCCCAAGCCTAGTAAACCCAAGCCTACATAGTGCTTCACAGTGGCACCACACATGTGCGGCTGTTTCTTCAGCCTCCTGGCAGAACCTACACAGGCTATCCTCCACCATGCCTATTCTTTCCAGGTGCTTGTTGAGTTTGCAATGTCCTGTTAGTTGACCTACCATTATCCTTACGACTTTACGACTGTGGCTCAGTAGGTCCGAGGTAACCTTGGCCGAGCAGGTCTTAATGAACTGCTTTGCTGCGTTGTCCTGGTGTTTGTAACCACCAGCTTTGAAACTCTCTTTACTAGGCTGTGCAAACGATGTATTCGGTACCGATAAGGGTGCGCATAATCATAATTAAAGTTACAGGACGATTTGTTACTCCATGTTCATTTCATTGCAAATTTAGTAGATTCCGTCATAGTTGCCGTAGTTTTACATTTACTAAATGGAACTAAATTTAGAAGAACTTAAAACAATTCTGGTTTAAATGGACAAGTGAAGAAAATGCATTACGAGCTTGAGTTATGTATAAGTATGTTTTCTACAAATTACGAATGTTGTGACGCCGCGACGGCATACTGTACGCGTACGTACCCAGGCTACCGTAAGTTTGTTTGCCAAGTCGACTTTATCCAGGGCCTGTATACAGTCCCCCACTAGCTTGGAATTAGCTTTTGGAGAACTGATGGCCTTCAGGGCTGCTTGGCTGTCTGAGTAAATGACGATGTGGGTGGATAAATGAATGTTGTTACTCTTAAGTGATAAAATAGTTGGTTGTTTTTTAAGTCTTTCTTCTTTTATAAGGACCGGTTAAAAAAACAGCCAAAATGTGTAGTCTATGCTGGCGAAAAGCTAGTATCTAATATTTTTATTGAATTTATTGGTGTAAAAAAATAATCGTTTAAATTTCAAATAAAATTAGAGCAACTATTTTTAGAATAATTCTAGTACATGTAAAACGACTCCAAGACAACAATCTATTGCTGTTTTTAATTGTAGGTGAAAAAATCAACATGATATCAGTAAAAAAATCCGACTTTGAGGTCTTTCAAGCTCTGGCTAAGGATCAAGAGAGTGTAAAAGACGATTCGCAAAAGGAGTTTTCTCAGGAAATACCAGTTTATAAGCCTTGGGAGAAAAATAGTGGTCCGCCCATTCTGCCGCCTCATCTGTTACAAGTTATTTTGAATAAGGACACACCATTATCGGTAAGTTTATATTTCTAGTTCCATATCTTAAAAGTAGTCTATCTGACTCGCAGTCAACAACAGTTGTGTGAAATTAGTACAAATTTTATTTAAAAACGTTAAAATTATAGGTGTTTTAATAAAGTATTTTGTATTTTCTAAACGTTTAAAAGTCGACCCTATTAAAAGTGTAATGTACTTTAAAATTTCTCTTTTAGTGTGAACCCACCCTGCTACCTGAACCAAACCATGTAATGTTGAACCACCTCTACGCCTTGTCCATTAAAGATGGCGTTATGGTACTTAGCGCCACCCATAGATATCGGAAGAAGTATGTTACTACTCTATTGTATAAACCTATCTAAGTCAATGGTTTGAGTTGCAGTATTTTTGCCGGTTGTATTACATTTTGATTTTAAGTAGCCAAAA
Source organism: Listronotus oregonensis (assembly GCA_019359885.1). Taxonomy (NCBI): domain Eukaryota; kingdom Metazoa; phylum Arthropoda; class Insecta; order Coleoptera; family Curculionidae; genus Listronotus; species Listronotus oregonensis. Next base: position 152,071 of record JAHBCN010011009.1, on the reverse strand, counting down.
ATTAAATAGGAAACAATACTAAACTAAACGAGATAGATGATGATTCATAACTTATCCGTAAATATTCAATTGTTACTTATGATTTTAGTTGTCAGAATTTTATTTAAATGCATGCCACTGAAAGTTAGGCTATGTAATTTGACAAATGACAACGCCGCGAGAAATTTTTCAACATGTATCGTTTCGGAGGACTTTTTTTTAGGTGATATTTGTACAGATAAGTTTTGAACCACCTTGTATATGTATTTTGACATGGTAAAAGAAAGAGCAGCAACAATTGATTAAGTTGTTTTTACAGCTTAAAAGATTTTTTGTGTGAAATTCTTCTTGCTGCAATTTTTTTTTTCATGCAAGAAGAACTTGGCAGACGCTATTTTTCTTGCAGCTTCCCGGCTATTTTGGTGAGTATTTTGACAGCGTGCAATTAACTTAACCTCAAAGAATGTCGAGCATTGGTTAAAATAAGAATTTTGGAAATAATGAAATAAGTTGTTTTCAAAATTTCAGTAAGATAAATTTTGCACAAAAAAAATTTGAAACTGTTAAATACCTTTAGAAAGGTTTTAAAATCTTTATGCTCTGTTTGTATTTTGATGGATAAAAAAATAATTTTAAGCAAAATTTAATATTTAAATAAAACTCTCAACATTAAGAATAAATATTTTTAACTCTTTCTTTTTTTATGACGCTTAAAATATTAAGAAAAATCTTTACTGTTTCAGTAGGCATAATTTATTCTTTGTAATATAAATTTTTATTATATTGTAAATATTAAATAATTCTTTGCAAAATATATTTTTTAAAGTAGGAAATTAATTTTTTTTTCTCTAATACCACGTGTTCAGTCCCCATTTAATACCTAAGCGCACGGTAGTGTGTATATAACCAGAAAGGTTTTAGCCTATTTCCCCCCTATTATAACTTCATTCAACATAAAAGTATAAGAATAAATATAGATAGATCAGTAAAAAACTTGCCCTTATTTTTTCTTAAATCATAAAAGAACATAATTTCTCGAACTGATTTGAAAATGGCAACATGACAAACAGAAAAAACAAGACAAGTATAAAAAAATTTGCTTGAGTCATTTGATGTTTTTTTGCTATAGTTTGGACTAAGAAATGTTTATGTCTGGACATAGCTTTAAAAGCAATCGCAATGTGTATTGAAAAAAAATTAAATCACATTATTTTTTACATATTTAATACAAAAACACATAAAAATATATAAATCAAAGTAATCTTGATGATAAACTTCTTTTGCTAAATTACTGTGAAAATATCTCGAATCACAGAATCTTCTCTTGTGATTGCAAAAGTAAGAAAATGAGTTTTGCTTGAATTTAAAGTCAATTAAATTTGTACTTGCACTTGCAAATTGGGGGCTGTTATACCCCCGGATGGCTTTGTTCATGCATTCGCCAGCTCGCTCTCACCCCTCCAAAGCTTAGCAAGAGGCGGAGCAACCCTTCTACATTGGTTGCACCCCTGTTAAAACGGGTTAAGAGCGGGCCTGGACATATTTCTTAGGAACTTCGATGTAGTCCAGCTCGAAACCGTATCGAAGCTCCCGACTATTTCAATTAGGGACGCTATTCAAAGGCACATTCATTTGTCAAAAAATGCAACAACAAAATCCATATATAACCGGTTTCTTTCAGTTCCTTCTTTTGTCCTCACAAGCATGTGCTCTATACCGCCATTAGGTCAACGTCACCATGTGTGAATCCAAAAAGAAGTTTTATAGGAATCACTCCAGACTTCAAAACCACTTCGATACTGCTTTCACCACACTCTCAATGGCAGGGTGAGTTTTTCCTTGATCCCCGACGGGAAATACAGCAGATACGGCTCCTTCTACCGCCTACCCGGAAAAAAAACCATGTAGTTTTTTTATCGACCGCACCTCACTGGTCGGAGGTCAATCAGAAACGGTCAATAAATTTGTATCTATGCAAAATTTCCCACGAATGTGCAATTTTATTATAATAATTTCCTTTTTTACCCTAGAAAATTCTCATAATCGGGAAATTTTAGACGAGTTGGTAACATTGGCGTTAATTTTAAAGATTCCAAAGGCTAAGTTTCAATATAAATATTTTGCTTCCTTTGCTTAAGCTCGTTCCTTTATTTCATCCAGATTTTATACATTCATCACCAAAAAATTGACGTTCTTCCCTTTGAGCATATATCTATCCAGAGGCAGCCTTGTCACTTAGCCGTGTGAGAGAAAAAGCATCTGATTGTATGGCGCGCGCCACCCGCTGAGAGAAAAGGATAGATTTACTGGCGCTGTCTCTCTCTCGCGGCCGAGCGGCAAGGCTGCCACTAGCTAGGTATATACTCAAAGATTGAATCTTATGTTCATTTACGCATAGAGTAAATTCTCGAATGTACTGTTTCTTCTTCTTAACAGTTGAGGCTACTTCTACAAATTCCCATTTTCCCAAGGAAAATTAAAATGTCCCATAAGAAATCAGCTGATCACTGACAGCTTTAAAATTTTGGCGGCTTTTTATGTTTTGTTGTGGTGTGCAGGTGAAAACATTTTGAAAAAATGAGTAAAAGAAAATCTGGCGATCATGAGACGGGCCTCAAAAAGTTCAAGTAAGTGCCGATTACTAATATGCTCATAAAACATCTAATAAAGTACTATTTTTAGGCCTAACAGTGTCATACAGAGGCCCCCATTAAAACAACTTAACCCCAATGAAGATACCCTTATTTTTCAAGAATTAGAACTAGATCACTATGTTGCTAACGTGTACCCAGGAATGCCTGGACCCCAAGATGGACAGGTAGATATTGTTTTTTTTTTAAACTTTAATGTATTTGTAATTATTGATGGCACATCTTCGTGGCCCTTATGAGATATTTGGAGCCCTAATTTATAAATTTTAGGTCCCAATTATACGTATGTTTGGTGTTACAAGAGAAGGCAACAGTGTATGTTGTCATATTCATGGTTTTTCACCCTATTTCTACGTAAATTTGCCAAACACTTTTACCACAGAGGATTTAGCACCATTTAAGGTACATTAACTTAATAATAAGTCTTCCTACTCCAATAAAAATTTCTTCTGCAATTATTATTTTAAATGTACATTTATTTTTACTTTTAAATTTATATTGTAGGTATCTATAAATTATTGAGTTTTATCTAGTTCTTTACTCACTTTTTGAATAAATTTTTGTTTAATTTCTCCTAAAAATACTGAAAAAAAAACCATCAAAATGCATATAAACCACCCTTATTACTGAAATTTCAGACTCAACTAAATAATGCTCTGCTTGCTGATTTGCGAGGACCAAACAGAGAAGGTGTAACAGATGCTGTACTTATGGTAGAACTCGTGAAAGGCAAGTCACTTGTTGAATATCAAGGAGAAGAAGATGAACCATTCGCCAAGATAACTTTGTCTCAACATAAGTTTGTTCCTGCATCTAGGAGAATCTTGAGTCAACAAGTGGTTTATAATCCCTTGGCAGCACATACCTTTCAGTTTTTTGAGAGCAATGTTGATATTGAAACAAGGTATACTTGGTTCACTGTAAAGTTTTGTTGTTTTGACGTGTCTTATGACAAGCCGATTTAGCCAACTTCTAAATACTCGACCTCGCAAATTAAAACAAAACGAGCACACATCTGATATTCACATTATTTAACCTCAAATACTCGCATCTTCCTCTAATCCTTTGACCGTTTCATATATCGTTCCTTTACTGGGTGAATAGTTACGTCGATTAGCTTAGCTGTTGTGGCAAACAGGCCCGTATTTTTATAATACATTATTTTTAAGTGTTCGGGTCGTTCGCACGTGTCGACATTGAATTCTAAAATATATTATTTTTAATGCTTTTAGGGAAAGTTTTTTGAGGTATTGTAAAAGTAGTGTGTGTATTGGACTTTGTTTTATATTATTTTTGGACTTTCTAGTTTTGTAAAGTGTTTATTTATTAAAAAGTAAGTAATAGTGTAGGTATAAATAACTATAATTTTATTTGCTTTTATTTTCAAATTTTTTAGATTAATTAATGATTATGGATCACGATTACTGTATTCTCGGTACATCCAAAAGAAGCAGGGAAAGAGATTTGGTAACATAAATAAATTATATATGTATTTTAAATATTTAACCAAACTACTTTAGCAGGGTTAAAAACCAAGGTCGACCAAGGTTTTTGGTTGATGGGTTGATATTAAAACAAAATTAACCACTTTTGGCCAATATAGGTATTTTAAAAACTCCTTATTTTTGACCGTAACAATTTTTTTTTTAAGACACGTACCTACAATGTAGCCATAATTTTTGGCAGAAGTGTCTCTCTTCTCAAATACATGGGAATAAAGTAGCTCAAGAGATGGTGAGAAATGTTTACAAATACTTTGTAGAAGAACATCGCGTATTGAGCCCTCTTCAGGTATGTTTATAATAATTTATTAGTTGATCCTTTATATACAGGGTGGTCAACAGAGTTTACAACAAAACTTTTTTATTTCTCATTTCTCAGAAAATTTTATACTTGATAAAAGTTTCCGCATAAAGCAAAACCGGGTATAATGTTAATTACGTTTTAGTTTCGCCTACAGGGTGCTCAAAAAATACAAAAAAATGACTTTGGAAAAACTAAAATATTAGGATGTTTAGGCCGGGTTTATCCAATTTATTGTTTATTCTTAATTATTTATTCCTTATTCATAATTTTAAGGCCGTGATTGGTTACTTCAAAATTTAGAGCAATTTAATTGGATTACTGCAGGCAGCGCAAAATTCACAAATCGGGTAATAACCGAAACTTTCGAAAAACTAAAAGGTTTTTCTTTTTTTCTTTCTAACAGGTAACAGGCTCGACAGTCGGGCTAGAACCCGCCGAAAAAAAATTGCTTTTGCTGTTCTAAAGCAGCATCTTTAACTTAAAAATGTAGTCTTGTACTGGGTTTTCAATTTATCTAGACATCTTGTGACCTTTAGAAAGAATCCTTGTGAGACCTACCTTAAATATACCTGAACATTATTTTTTTACAGGTTTATTGTTTTACATGCTGGCACTGCAAATGGTTTTGTAGAAAATGCATCCGTCGTATTCAAATCGAAGCAAAACACGGGAGATATGAATGCGAAAAACTTTGAAAAATTGTTGAAAAACGCTCTTCTTCCCAGCTTGGATGAACCGTCAATTATTCTCCTTGATAACGCTAGTTACCATAGTCGTCAAAGTGAGAAATGGCCCACCAAAAGTTGGAGAAAAGGAGAAATTCAGAATTGGCTGGAAGCAAAGAACATTCCTTTTTCTCCCTTGGATAATTTGGATAGACTTTGGAAGATAATAAGCCAGATACCAAAACCTAGTAAATCGTATGTGGTTGGTAATTTAACAAGAGAAGCTGGACATGAAGTTATTCGTCTACCTCCATACCATTGTCAGTTCAATGCTATTGAAATGGTATGGAGCGAGGCTAAACGCGTTTATGATTCTCGTATTAATGAAATCAAAGATGTTTTGGAGTGTTGGAAAATATCTTTGGAGCATGTTTCCTCAGAGCACTAGTCCAACTATGATCAATATACAGATAAAATTATAAAAGAGGCGAGCTTAAACCAAGGTCGTGCTATCTTAAGTAAATTAATAATGAGTACTGGTAACTTGTAAAATATAATAACGCCTAAAATTTAAACAAATCTTAATTAATTAAACATTTTTACAAGAACATGCTAGGATCTAAAGGCTAAGTATGTATTTACCTGCTTATATATTTATATAGTTTATAGCGTTTCATAATAAATAGTTGAATCTTAAATAAAAAATGATTTTATATATCCTTTTTTAACACGTTTAGGTACATTATATTTTTTTACTAAATACAATACCAATAATATGTTGTCACGTTATCATGTGTTGAGTATCGTCTCGTGAGTTTAAAACTCTTTTAGTTTTAAAATTTAAATAAAATCAAAAACCCGTTTTTTTGTATTTATAATGCTAACAGTAAATATGTTTTAGCAATTTTGTTCTTAAATTTTTAAAATCATTTTATGAAAAAAATATTCGCCAAAGTACTCCCTGGCCCAATCTTGAGTTGGCTATAATAAAAGTAACTAGAAAATGACATGTCTTGTCGGCCATGACTAAAACTTTAGATTGTCCAGACTATAGTAATCGACACATTGAACAATATGGGATATACTACTGTGATCAAAAACTAAAGTAACTCAATTTAAATATTCTTTATTGACATAAGCAAAACCAATTACATATATCAAATGGCCATTGACCGAGGTCCTTCAGCCTAGGTTAATTAAAATTTTATTATAATCATATTCATGTTGAATACAAAAAGAAATCTATGCAATTTACAAAAAAAAGTCATAATCATAAATAAGCAATTTCGGGGTTGTTGGTCTTCAAATTAGAGATTCTAGTTCTTCATAAATAGTATGTAAAGGATGTTTGTATGTTTGTTGTCTTCTTTGTTCATCTGTTCATTTCAGGCCAAATTCTTGTATTATTTTCAAATTGTGTTGTTTTGATATGAAGTTGGTAGAGAGGTGTTTTAAGCGCTTCAAAATTGGTTGTGTTTTCGTCCTTTCATAAATTAGTGTATTTGGAGGGTTATCTAGTATATTCCTGGGGTGTCTCATTTTTGTAATTGTTCGTAGTGATGTTGTTTCTGCCACTTCTAGAGTTTTTTAGCATTATTATGTCGGTTAAGCATTACTGGGTGTCCATATTCTAGAAAAGGCCTACAGATTGACTTGTATATAGTGAATGCTATGTTAATATCTATCCCATGACCTCTACAGGTCAGACTTCTAAAGTGCTTAGCTCTGGAAATAATTTTTTTCTTACTGATTTTTGTATAATCATTAAAATTGAGTTTGTTGTCTATAATAATTTCCAGGTATTTGGCGGACTGCTTCGGTAAAATAGGGTCATTATCAATCATTATTGTGGGAGAATTATCTTTAATTTGGTAGTGGAATATAACTAATTGTGATTTGCTTGGGTTGGGCTTAAGTCTCCATTTTTTAAACCATACTGTTGTTTTGTTTATTAAATTTTGGAGTTCTTCCACAGCTTTTCTTAAAGTTTTTTGATGAACAATTAGGGCAGTGTCATCAGCAAACTGGAGAATATAAGATGTTGGGCTGATTTCTTCCTTTTTATCTTGTCATAGTTGTATATATCATGACAGTAGATGTTGTAAAGTAAAGGTGATAGGGGAGAACCCTGCGGTACTCCCTGTTTTATTAAAATTTTTGTAGACATAACATTGCCGATTTTGTATTGTACGATTTTCTAGATAATTTTTTATAAAAAATATTAAATGGTCATCATATTTTAACTGCTTTAGTTTAAATAGCAATCCTTTATGCCAAACACTATTGAATGCTTTGTTGATATCCAGAAATAATCCTGCACTATGATTTTTAAGTAAGCGGGTAGTTTGGATATTTGATGCCATAATACTTAAGTGGAGACTGGTTGATGAATTGTCTCTAAATCCAAATTGATTGTATGTCCTTCTTGAGTTACCAATAAAACAATTTATATTATATTCGCCTTAGTTTTTGATCACACAGTAGTATAAAATTTTTTGAAGCTCAAACTATAACATCCATTTTAGATTCATGGTGGACACAAGTATTCTGGGTTGTGTCTGGATTGAATTGCCCGCAAAAAAATGGTATCTAAGAACTTCAATGTCCCAGCACTCCAAAGTGAGCAGATGTCAAATTGAGTGTGATGTCTCGTGGGCGGATTTTATTGCTCATGCTCCGGAAGGGAACTGGGGGGATGTGGCACAGTTTAGAATCCACAGTTTTGATATTGAGTGTGCAGGTCGAAAAGGTAAGAAATCTGTAAAGTAATAAAAAATATTTTTATCCAGATTGTAACAGACATTTTGTATTCAAATGAATTTCAGGTGGGTTTAATTCATTTTTTCAATAAAGAATTTAGAATTAGGGTGTTATATTTTAAAACTAGGTCCTATAGTTTTTTTTGTAAATACAGGGTGTAAAAAGTATGATGTTGACGATTTTAATCGGCGGTAGTGGAGCTCAAAACAAGTAAAAGAAGCTAAAAACACACATATGAGAAAAGTTCATTGTTTTCGAAATATGGCTTTGCAAGTTTACAAAATTTGGTAACGTAGCACCCACTTCATCACATCAAGTCGAACGTTTTTTGCGAGGTTTTACCTATTTACTTTTTTTTTTTAAATATGTTTATTTACATAGTGGCAGCTGGTACATAAGAACTGCAGAAAATCGAAAAGAATTATAAAATAATCAAAATTACTTCTTGCAATTTATTTTAATATTTAATTTAAAATTAAGTTGAAGTAAAAAACATAAAAAATATTTTTGGCTTATTTTCTTATTTTTTTTTTTTTGACAGTATGCAGCTTCACAGCTCTTATGCACTAACCTTCCCTGCGGAAAAATTACGTTTTTATCTTCTACTTAATTTGGGGTTTTTATTTGTAATTAAAAATACTTGTACTTATAGTCTGTCTCAAAGTATATCGCTATGGCTTTTGACGGACAATACCCCAATAAACCTTTAACGATTTTATTACCTGTTGTTATTGGGTAAACCCATTATTTCATATTGGCAGGGGGAAGCCAGGTATTTCTTGAGTATTGACCATTAGATATATAAATATTTCAGCTAATATTTTAGTGGCAGTGTTAAATAACCGTTTTTACTGTGCGTTTCGAAAAAGTTGAGAATATAACTATGTCGCGTCAAAATCTTTTGTTATTAGATGCAAAACAGGTTGTGAAAAATGTGTATGAAACTTTAATCAGTAGATGACTCACGAAACATGAAGCTTTAAAAGAAGCCTGTCAACTTACAAAAACTCCGATATATCATCGATAAGGGATATTATTAGTGAAGAATTGAACAAAAGAAAAAAACGTAATACCATAATACACGCTGGTTCAGAAGACGAATTTGTCCCAAACTGCTCGCTGTTGTCTGCAAAGAATATTAAGGATTCTAGCTTGGATTATCATGAGGATACAAATACAGAACTTTTTGAAAACTGGTTTCAAAATTATCTTTTAAAAAATATTCCGAACAAGTGTTATTGTCATGGATAACGCAAGCTACCACAGCCGTCTGCTACACAAAACACCAGCTTCACATCAAATTCAAAAACTGGAATCCAGAAATATTTGTTAGAAAATGATATTTATTTTGAATTCAGTTACAAAAAAACGCAACTTTTGGAAGTCCTAAATTCATAGGCAATTAAAAAACGATATGTATGTGATAATTTGGCTGAACAGGCTAGGCATACTGTCTTACGTCTTCCTCCGTATCACTGTATGTTTAACCCCGTAGAACATTTGTGGAACCAAGTAAAATTAAAGATCAGAGCAGAAAATGTTACACCTACTTTAAGTTCCAGTGTTATAAATTTGATAAAAAATGTAATTACTAACAAACCAGTTGAGAGCTGGAAAAATTAGAATACAGCACATTATAAAAATTGAGGACTCTTACATTTCTATACAAAACAACATAAATCCTATTGTAATTAATCTCAATCTATCTGATAGTGAAACAGAATTAGATTTAGATATTTAGATTAAACATGTAATTATATATAGATAATATAGTTATAAATTTATTAAAACTTTGCACATATTTAATTTCTTAATGTAATTTTAAGGTTATACCTACCTAAATAAACAATAAATTATAAATCTTTATATTATTAGAGTCCGTCCTTAATGTTCTGTCCTCTAATACCTACTGATCCGCAGGCTTATTGTTGTCGGCATGTATAATCTATAAATGAAGGCAAAAGTTAACATGGTATACTTTGAGACAAACTATACCACAAAATTAGGCTGAATATCCAATTTCAAGAACACAAATAATTATTATGTTTTAAAATAGTACTTTTTTATTTTGTTTGAAGAATAGTCTCTAATTATAAAATAATGAATTAAAAATTCAGGTAGTAAAGCCTGCACACGTTGGTGGTGGTGGGGATAAAGTAGGTTTTCCCGCAAGGTCCTGTAAGCTGAGGTTTACTTCGCGGCTTTATGACCTCGTACTAATACGAGAGATTTTCGCCCACTATATCCAAAATTCTTTTCTCTTGTTCCACAGGTATGTATCTCCCAGGTCCTCTATTTTGATTTCTCGGTTGTACACATTCCGTTTTCCTTTTTGGTACACCTGCACCATGGTGGTCCTAAATTGATGTAGCCGTCGTGGAAATCTTTCACGGTAAATTTGATCTGCTAGATTAGCATTTTGGTTTGCCTCGCCGTAAATTAATAACATATCGGCATATTTTCAGGATTTAAATATATTTTCAACGGACAAAAATATCGCGACACGCACAAGGCTTCTGGGTAGCGTTTTTGTCAGTTGTTTTTTAAATTTGTAACTTGGGGAATTTTTTTTTATATGTAGATTGAAACATTTAAAACTTAGTTTATTTTATTAGCAAATAAATCTACTGATAAGCGATTAAGACGAAAATTCTTAAGCTTTTCAGAAACAATTGCTTCCAAAGTTTGTAACTTTGATATTGTGTAGACAAAAATCTGTCAAGTTTTGACACATATTGTGCAGCATTATATTTTTATACCTTGAATAAAACATTTTTTAAAATAAAGGAAAAAAATATTGCTAATTTTCTTAAAAAAAGATGGTGAACATATTTTTAGGGGTATTTCCTGAACCAAACGTCGACCCCATCATTCAAATTGCTAATGTAGTCCAACTTCATGGAGTGAAAGAAGTGATGACTAGAAACATTTTTTGTTTAAAGTCTTGTGCCCCTATAGGACATGCTGAGGTAAGTTTTAAGGCAAACCTGTTAATTTTTTTTGAATTACAAATTGTAAGCAAGTAGCAGTGCTTAAATAGATCATAGTATTTGTTTTTATATATTTAAACTTTAAATTTGGTTTATTTTGACTAATAAAATATTATATATCAAAATTTATTTTTAGGTATATTGTTATGAAAACGAAGTAGAAATGCTAGAAGCCTGGGCTAAATTTGTTAGAGAGTTAGATCCCGATATTTTCACTGGTTACAACATTAACAATTTCGATTTCCCATACCTTCTAGACAGAGCAAAACATTTAAAAGTTCGCGGGTTCGATTATTTGGGAAGGCTGCTTGAAGTCAGGTATATAAACATGTATTTTTGTCTATTTATAGTTTTTTTACTTGTATTTTCATTTTAACAAATATATTATGTTTGGGATAGATTTTTGAAAAATATTCTTAATAGCTAAAAATGATTTTGTAGATCTCAAATAAAAGAAACTACCACTCAAACTAAAATAGGCAAGAGAGTTTACAAGACTATAAATTTCGAAGGGCGGGTCCCTTACGATATGCTCATGGTAACTAAAAGGGATTTTAAGTTGCGGTCTTACACTCTGAATAGTGTGTGTCAGGAAATTTTAGGTGAACAGAAAGAAGATGTTCATTACAGTATTATCACAGATTTGCAGAATGGTGATGAACAAACAAGAAGAAGGTAAGTTTTTTTTGCTTTCAAATTTGAGAGCAGTGAGAGCGGTAATAGTCGCTTTACAGGGTTGCCGTTCTTAGTGTATTTCATGAATTATGAGGAAATAAGGCAAGTTTTTTTTAGACTGGCAGTGTACTGTTTAAAAGATGCGGAATTACCAATGAGGTTAATAAATACAGTTTTAAGTTTCACAAATGACGTCGAAATGGCGAGAGTAACTGGGGTTCCGATTACCAGTTTGTTGACTAAAGGTGAACAAGTAAAAGTGGTAGCTCAGCTTTTAAGACATGTAAGTTGACGGGAGGTCCGTGGTCCGCTTCAATATTTAAAAATATCTCAAGGAAAATATACAGGAATTATAAAAAAAAAAAACGAAAAATGCATTGAAAATTTTAGAAAAAACATTTTCAAAAATAAAGATTTTTTTTTATATACTGGATTTTTGGACTCATTAAAAAAAATTCTATGAATATATGTTCAAAAAGTCTTAATTTTTAAAATAGTAACTGATATAATATTGTAGACATCTTTATGAAAGTTGGTATATGTCTTCTATGCATCAAGGTGCTTTTTCTGATCTACAAATTTTTTTATTTTCTCTTCCAGTGGCGTCTGTACGGGTTTTGCATTGAATATTTTTGCAGAAAAAAGTACTAACTGCTTTCTCTTAAAATAAAAATTACTTTTAAATTCTTCATTCATTTTTGAGCAAATTTGATCTTTGTCTTTCTTTGTTCGGCGCTTGGTTTTCACTTTAAAAAATAAAAATCGTTATTATTCAGGATAAATCCCTCAATTTAATCACATTTTTGTTTATATCTTCTTTATTAGTCATCCCATGAAAAATGTTTATATAACTTTTTCTATAGACAATTTAAAAACCTGTATTTTTCGTTCTATAATTTTTTTTGTATGTCCTATAGTTTTTGAGATATTAACGATTTTTTTAAAATGTAATATGTCAATATCTCACAAACTATAAGAGATACAAAAAAACTTATAGTACAAAAAATACGGCTTTTTAAATTGTCTAGTTATATAAACATTTTTCATAGGATGAATAATTAAGGAGATATTAACAAAAATATGATTTTTACCAAAAATTTCAGTACAAAAAAAAAGGAAAAAAAATTATTTGATATATTTTTTTTTTTTTAATTATTAATTTTATTCATTTAAATTTTAAACCACTCAAAATTTGCAAAAAAAAATCAGAAGTAAAAAATTTCTAATTTTCAAATTTATTATTTTGTCAGGGACTGAAAAAATCCCGAAAATTCGGTTTTTTGGCAATAACTCGAAAAATATTACATTTAGACAAAAAGGTTAAATAACCCAAATTAAAGGTCTTTTAAAAATACATGATTCATGTCATATAAAATTTCTTGTAGCTTTTACAGTTTTTGAGATATTGACGTTTTAAATTTAAAAAAAAAGTTAATATCTCAAAAACTATAAGAGATACAAAAAAAATTATGAAACGAAAAATACAGCTTTTTAATTTGTCTATATAAAGAGTTATATAAACATTTTTGATAGGATGAATAATAAAGGAGATATAGACAAAAATGTGATTGAATTGAGGAATTGATCCTGAAGTAAAACGTTTTTTATTTTTTTAAGCGAAAACCATGCGTCAGACAAAGAAAAACCAAGAGATTAAATTTGCTCAAAAATGAATGGAGATTTCAAAAGTAATTTTTATTTTAAGAGAAAGTAGTGGGGTAGTATTTTTTTCTCCAAAAATGTTCAATGCAAAACCCGTACGGACGGCACTGGTAGAGAAAATAAAAATTTTTGTACATTAAAAAATGCACCTTTATGCATAGAAGGTATGTACCAAATTTCATAAAGATGTCTACAATAATGTCCGAGTAATTATTAAAAAAAATGATTTTTTTTTTAAATTTATCACCCCATATCCCAAAAGCTAAGACTTTTAGGACATACGTTCATAGGAAGATTTTTTCTTAAAATGAGCCCAAGAATCACCCCCTTAAATGTTAAAGAAACACTGGATATTTTTTTAAAGAATGATTAAAAATAAGTTTTGTGACATGAAACTTTCTTCGAAGATCATTCTTATCCTTATTTTTAGGCGAGACAAGCAGGTTATTTTATGCCCGCCGTTCAAGGAACTGCAGGGCAGGACCAGTATGAGGGCGCCACTGTGATAGAGCCGATCAGGGGCTATTATACAGACCCAATAGCCACCCTGGATTTTAGCTCTCTATATCCCAGTATTATGATAGCTCATAATCTGTGTTACACCACTTTGCTTAAGAGTACCATAATGAAAGATAAATTGGGGTATGTAAAATATGTTAGATTTTTTCAAAAAAACAATTAATGTTCGTTTTTATGGGGGGAAAACTACAAAGTTCTCCCTTTTGGCTGGTGGAAGGGGAGACACAACACCTATACCTTAATAAACCCAAAAAAAAATCGAAACCATTTAATCTTTTATACAGGGTGCGGCAGCATAACTTTACAATGGTTTTTACAATATTGGTACATACCTAAAGTTTTGTTTTACATAGCTTTGAAGAGCAAATCATGTAGGTGACGTCCCCCATTCTCGATACATTGAGTAAACCGATTTCTGGCGCGGCAACATAACTTCCTTTTTTGATCAGGGCCGATTTGCAATGGCCGGCACGATCTCCCGATTTATCCGGTTGTGATTTTTTTCTATGGGGTTTTTTGAAATCCCGTGTTTATGTGAACCATCCAAGGACCCTTCAAGATTTAAAGAACAACATCCAGGAAGAAATTGCCAACATAACGCCTGCTATGCTTGAAAGAGTCGTGAGAAGCGCCAGAAATCGGTTTACTCAATGTATCAAGAGTGGGGGACGTCATTTACGTGATTTGCTCTTCAAAGCTGTTAAATTGTCAAAAACATTCGAAACTTCATTGCCTGTTTTTTCAATTTTTTCAAGACCATGTCAAGAATTAAAAAAAAAATTCTAATAGGTTTTTGTAAGAAATTTATTCCAGATTCCGAAACTGCCTTTGGAATCTCTATAAGACCAATGGTTACTGAGATATCGGCGGTTAAATGCAAAATGGTCCTTTTTCAATCAAAATTCGATATCTTTTCGAGAAATGGACTTACAGAGGATTTAAAAAAAGCAAATTGAAGCTGGATAAGTAGGCAATCCAACCCATATGATGGTCTAGCTAAAGAAATCCCACAATCCTGGAGTCAAAAGAAAAAAAAACATTTAGTATTTTTTTTGCGCGCTATTTCTTTGGATTACGCGATCCAAAAAAAAAATTGACCAAAAGACCAAACTAGAATCCTAAAGCTTCAAAATGTTTTTTTAAGATTGTCGATACGACCATTTTTTACTAAACTACAGCCTGTCAAGAATCACCAAAAAATTTCGAAATTTTTTATGGACCTTTAATTTTTTCCATTAGTGTATTTTTTTGCCAACTAAACGTTTTTTTCTTTCAAGTCTAACAAACGACCAAGTAACCACAACTCCTGCCAACTGTTTATTCGTAAAATCCTCCTTGCGGCCCGGACTTTTGCCCCATATACTTAAGCACCTCTTGGCTGCCAGAAAGAAAACTAAAGCTTTGCTTAAAGATGCCAAAGATCCGGTGCTGAAAGCCGTGTTGAACGGCAGGCAGTTGGCCTACAAAATATCAGCTAATTCCGTCTATGGGTTTACGGGAGCACAGGTGGGGAAATTGCCTTGTTTGGAGATTTCGGGGGTAAGTTTTTTAGTTTAGTGTTGAGTTTTACTATAATGCGGTATGTTTTTTTAGTTGGAAATTTGTGAAATAATCTATTTCAGGAAATGAGTTGTAAAAAAACCTCTGTAATTTTCAGTCCTGATTTTCTTTGCAAAAAATTTTGAATTAGGCTCATCTTACCTTCTACTTTAATTCGATGATGCCAAAGGGTGTTTTTTAAAGTGAAATGATACAATTGTTAAAACTTATAAAATAACATATTAAACCTTAAGATAGGTAAAATTTGGTTTGGATTAGTTGAATAATGATTGTTTTATGCTTTGGAATACAATTTTAGAATATTTTAACCCTTAAATATCACTCCTTGTTAGAGCTTAAAGTAAAACTGTTACTTGTAGTACTTTTTTTACTTAAAGTACATCATAATACTTCAAGTACTTAGAAAAATACTTCAAGTATATATACTTGCTCAAATCAAAAAGTTTAAGTATTTTGATATAAATTAATCGAGTACAAGTACAAGTACTTCCTAATAAAAAGTACTTGAAGTAAAATACTTCAAGTACAGAAAAGTACTTGAAGCAAAATTTTACTTCAAGTACTTCAGGTTTTGACAGCTCTGCCTGTACTAATAGGAGTTTACCTGATTGTCCATTGTAAAATATTTCTTAATTTTTTTAGAGTGTTACTGCTTATGGACGTACGATGATCGAGCAAACCAAACAGGAAGTAGAACAAATGTTTACAATAGCAAATGGTTACGAAAGTGATGCAAAAGTCATATATGGAGATACAGACTCTGTGATGGTAAATTTTAAAGTTAAGGATATAGAAAGGAGTATGGAGCTGGGCAGAGAGGCAGCTGAGTTAATCAGTGCTAAGTTTATTAATCCTATTAAGTTAGAGTTTGAAAAGGTGAGTTTTAGTTATAATTTACGGCGTACGTATAAGTAGTTAATGTGCACCCAATGTTCTTATCATTATCCTGTTTTAGTGTATTGCTTATGCAACTAGTTCTAAAGATAACACAATATGGACATTTTTAGTGGAAGATATGTATGTAGATATATATATATATATATATATATATATATATATATATATATATATATATATATATATATATATATATATATTATTTATGTAAATGTGATTTGATTACTTTAAACTGCTTAAATCAAAAAGTAATAATTTATTTCAACCATAATAAATACTCTTGTTTATACATATCCAGTTTGCCTTGATTGTTTTAATATTAAATTCGTAGACGTTTAGTGAATAGTGGATCGAGTCATAAAAATACTTTCCGAGAAATCACGCTTTAAATTTTACCATAGAAGTAAATCACTTTTGTTATGTCATGAAAGTCTTTTTTCTATTAATTTTTTAACAATGTCTCAATAAGGGTTTCACAAAAAGCTAAAAAGGAAATAATCTTTTTTTTATATTGTTTTGCAATGAGCTTTAAAGTCTTTAAGTAGGTACTTAGTTATTCTCTAGATTAAGCATTGAAGTTAAATTTCGTTAAATACACTTTTTTAAAATATCCAGACCCCATATTTATAAAAACGGCCTTTTTTTTTCTTTTTAAGGTATATTATCCATATCTTCTAATCAACAAAAAAAGATATGCAGGACTCTATTTCACTAGGCCGGATAAATACGATAAAATGGATTGTAAAGGTATTGAAACTGTAAGAAGGGACAACTGTACATTAGTGTGTGACGTTATCAATACTTGTTTGCAAAAACTTCTTATTGACAGGTAAATATATGTATATATAGATATATATATATATATATATATATATATATATATATATATATATATATATATATATATATATATATATATATATATATATATATATATATATATAATTTTATATATATATATATTATATATATATATATATATATATATATATATATATATATATATATATATATATATATATATATATTTTATATATATAAAATCTAATTTCAGTCGTATAGATGAAAACCCACAAGTCACTTTTAACTGTTTTTGAGGTAATCGAGAAAAAGGTTCAGTGAGAAAAGTATTTAAATTATCAGGTACATTTGAACTTCAAGAAATTTGAGACACATTTTTAATATGACACTTTTATTACGCATGAAAAAAATATTACCTAGTCTTAGTATTGAAGAATTATTTTAAACAAAAATAAAAAACTTTAATTCAAAAGAAAAATCAAATTTGTAACTTATTTTATTATTCTTAATCCTTAAATCAACGTCCACTACAAGATTGTCATTATTTTGGCAGCAAGCACGCAAGCAGTATCACTATCATTTTGTAGCGGCATTTTTAGCTTCTGGTTCTTAATCAAACAATTTTTTGTTTCTTTATAACTTTCTCCACTCATCTCCATAATATTTCCCTAACAAATTCGCTACAAATGTAGCCTTTTGGGGATCTAAACCTCTACGGACTGGCATAGTATTAGGGTTTAGCATAAGTACTGTTTTACAACGTTTAATAATGCAAACGGTAACATTGTTATCTGTTTTTCCTAAAATAAATCTTTGGGCACAATTAATTTAAAAATTGATGAATTTAGCATCATTATGTTTCCAGTAAATTCATTATGAACTGTAAAAAATCAAAAAAGCAAATACTTGCACCACAAAACCAAATCTAAAGGTTACTTGAAAACTAAAAGTAATAAAACATGTGCAAATTCAATCATACTATCACCAAAACGTTGGTTGAAATTGACTTGGCGGAATATGTATTTGAATGACTGGTGCAGTTGGCGGGTTTTGAATTTAACCGTAAATTTGGAAGCGGAATAAACAACGTCTTTTGCGTGTTTTGATAGAAATAACCATTCAAATAGGTAAAAAACACTTTAAATTGTCATTAATTGGTAATAACTAATTTTTTGTATTTTTGTGACTTGGCGGGTTTTGCATCTATACGACTCATTTGTAGTATTAGTATAGTAAAATTAATTAAAGGCCAAATATCTTGAGAACTGTTGGTCTTAGCAATTTGATTATTTGGACCGTTTTTGTAGGAAATTAAATTTCCAACAACTTTGTTTTTTATCATTTTTGTGTAGCTTTCGTCGTTTCTGAGAAAATGACAGAAAAACGAGAATTTTATAAAAAAAATTAGGTTTAGTGACCCGTACTACCTCGCCGGTAAGTGTTGCGACTTTGCCGCAATGGACACTTTTGTAGAGCATTCAATTCTCAAAAAATCCCGTCTTTGGGCGAGACGATACCATAAAATGCTGTTGAGTTATAGAAATTTAAAAAAAAGGATCAAAGTTTACGTGCTTTTTAAATGGAAAATCTTCACACGCTTTGGGCGAGTACTTAATACTAATATTAAGGGCTAAATCTTTCAGGGAATTTTTTTGGGGGTATTTCCAACAAAATTTCATGATGGGACCGTAAAAAAAATAAATTTGCAAAAAAAAATCTTTGTTTACCTGGTGTTCTTTATTATTATTTTTTTGCTTTTAGAGATCCTGACGGAGCAGTGAGCTACGCAAAACAAGTTATTTCAGATCTCTTACAAAACAATATAGACATCTCTCAGTTAGTCATAACCAAAGAGCTGACAAAAGAAGACTATGCTGCCAAACAGGCTCACGTGGAGCTGTCTAAAAAGATGAAGAAGCGAGATCCCGGAAACGCTCCCAAATTGGGAGACCGAATTCCATATGTGATAACTGCCAGCACGAAAAATGCTAAGGCTTTTGAAAAAGCAGAGGTACATTGGAGTATTTTTTCATTCACTCTTCGGAGCGACTAAAAATTTTAAAAATTTAATAAACAGGTAAAAACTTTTTTGAACCATTTTTTTTAGGATCCTATCTATGTATTGGAGAATAACATTCCCATAGACGCGAAGTATTACTTGGAGAATCAATTATCAAAGCCTTTAGTAAGAATTTTTCAACCTATTTTGGGAGATAATGCCGAATCTATACTTCTGCGTAAGTAAGATGCAACTTGTTCTGTTCACAATTTTTTGCCTCTCTTTTTTGAGTTGCCATGTTTCTTGTTGATCTGTATGTGTTAAAGGGGAGTCGAAGTTTGTTCAGTCAAAAAAAGGGCCTATTTTCACGAATGTTTTCTAACATATTGTTATTATAGATTTATTTTAAAAATTAGTATATTATAATACAACGAGTAAGCGAATATCTCCTAGAATTTTTACCATTTATAGCCCAATGTTATGATAATCCGAGTTTACTTTCTTACGGTGATCAACATATTTTTTCTCAAAGAGGTGTCCAACAAGGAGATCCTCTTGGACCAGCTCTTTTAGTTTAGCAATTCATCCACTTATTTTATCATTAAATACAGAAATAAATCTTTGGTATCTAGATGACGGTACACTTGCTGGAAACCCAAAATCGGTTTTAGATAATTTTCATAAAATAATCAAAGGAAGTAAAGATTTGGGTTTAAATTTAAATTTTGATAAGTGTGAATTAACTGTTTTATCTAAAGATCATTCCAATATACTATCAAATTTCTTAAGTGTTGTTCCTAATCTGTCAGTAATTCCCATTTCAAATTTTAATTTATTAGGAAGTGCTTTTTCGTCAAATGAAATTGAATACTCAATTAATAAAAAGACAGAATTTTTAAAATCTCTTAGCACCAAATTAAAATTTATAGACTCACATATTTCCTATTATTTACTAAAATATTCCTTTGCCATACCTCGAATGTCTTATTTGTTAAGATGTTCACCTTGTTGGAAATCTCCAGAATTACTTTGTAATTTTGATAATGTATTACAAAGTTTGGTTCAAGACATAACAAATTGTGATATTAAATTAAATTCTTGGTTACAAAGCACTCTTCCAGTAAAATTTGGAGGTCTTGGAATAAGAGATACATCCACCCTGTCTATTTCTGCCTTTTTAGGTTCAATCAATGACGTGTCAGGTTTACTTTCCAAAATTTTACCTTCCTATATTCTTGCGACAGTAGATAATGATTTCAGCAATTGTTTTGTTAGATGGTAATCTGTTTGCAATCTTCAAAATTAACCACAAGAATTACCAAAAAAACAGAAAGATTTTGACTTTTTAATTTGCCAAGCTCGTCACAAATATATTACAAACATGTGCCAGACAAGTGAAGATAAGGCACGTCTACTTGCTCTTCAGGCCCCTGAAAGTAATGCTTGGATTAACGCACTTCCATCTTCGTCCTTGGGAAATTTGTTAGATAACAAAACATTCCATATTTCCATCGCTTTCAGACTTGGTCTGCCTGCGTGTGGAGAGCACACCTGCGTTTGCGGCGAAAATGCTGATATTTATGGCCTACATGGGTTAAGCTGCAAAAAAAAAGCGCAGGGCATTCTTCTAGACACAGTCAGATAAATGACATTATCAAAAGAGCTCTGATTTTAGCTGAAAATCCTTCTGTGTTAGAGCCTCTTGAAGTTTGCAGAAGCGATGCAATGACCTTAATTCCCTGGAAATATGGAAAACAATCCTATCTGGACAAAACTTCTAATTTTGTAGGTGCGGCTGCTCGTATTGCCGAGAATAAAAAACATCTAAAATATAAAGAGCTTGACGAACGCTTTATCTTCATTCCTTTTGCTGTTAAAACTTTTGGTCCTTTGGGTGATGAGGCTAAGGGTTTTATTAATGAAATTTGCATAAAAATACAATGCAAAAAATCTCGAAGTTTCATTATCCAAAGAATTGGTTTAGCTGTGCAACGGGGTAATACAGCATCGGTCCTAGGAACAATCCAGGAAGACCTAGGACTTGATGGAGTTTATAATGTTTAAATATAGATTAAGTTATTTATTTAATTTTAGAATATTGTTATTTGGTATTTATAACATTATATATTTTAATATAAATAAAAAAAAAAGAAAAACATTTAAAGAATATTAAAAAAAAAATGGTACCAAAATACAGGGTGTTAATAAAGTATGTGGCCACACTTCAGGCGGATATTCCTTTTCCTATTTTAAGACAAAAAGTTCATATAAACATATGTCCTAAACAGCTTTGTTTTCTTGATACAGGTTGTTAAAATATTTAAAAAATATAAATTTTTCCTAAATAACTAAACGACGCAAATAAGAATGATGTTGAAATTTGGTGACAGTTTTAAGTGTGTACAGAGGAATATTTTAAGCTAAAGTTTTTTCTCTCATTTTGCCAGTGGCGTGCACAGGGTTAACGCTCGAGCTTTAATTTTAGAAAAATTTAGTAACACACTATATTTTTTTTAATTTGGCCTGATTTTAAGACAAACCAATTAAAACTACACAAAAGTCATATCTTCACTTTTTTCCCTCAGATTAACTGTTTTCGAGAAAAATTAAAAAATAATAAACATTGCTTTTTGGTATTTCTATGGATTTCCTTTTTATAAAATCATTAGTTAACCAAACTTAAACACAAAGGGGGTGAAATCTTTTTGGTTACTTAACAACAAATAGTTATGTTTATTGAAAAACTTATACATAAAACGTAAAAATAATAAGTAACACAAAACTTATAATAGTTTAAAAAATAAACAATAGATTAAAAAACACTCAAAGTCGAAGTCTTAAACATTAAAAAAGGTCATGAGATATGGACAATTTCTTTATTCTTATTAGAGTTGCTGAAAATAACAACCCTCAACTTCAATGCAAGCATTAACTCGTCTCAATGTCGATTCCCGAACACGCTGAAATATCCCCGGAGTATGTCTTATTTTATCACATTCATCCCGTATCCGTTGTCTTAATTCTTCTTCGGTGTTGAATGGAGTTTTATAAACGAGGGATTTTAAATGTCCCCATATGAAAAAATCTAAGGGATTTAAATCCGGTGATCTGGGTGCCCATGGCTGTGGACCCCCGCGACCGATCCAGCGTTCTTCATAAGTTGCATCCAGAAATTGACGTGCTACTATGCTAAAGTGAGGTAGTTCAGTAGTTTTTTCGGAATGGCAGTCACCGACTTTAAAAATCACATGTTTCGGGAAATCAATTAAAAGTTTTGTACGCTCACGCAAATTAGTTGGAGCAACGGTCAATAAAACTATCATAAATCCGTTAATTATGATCCCATTGACCTCAAAATAAAAAACTGAAAAAAAGTTTCAAACTTTAAATGAATATTTACTAATCTAAATGATTTTTTTATAGTTCTAGAGTGAATTTTTTCTGTTTCCTAGGTGGTGAACACACGAGATCACGAACCGTAGTAACGTCGAAAGTGGGCGCCCTCTCGGCTTTCACTCAAAAGAAAGAAACTTGCTTAGGGTGCAAGTCGGTACTACCAAAAGGTTACGAAAATGAAGCAGTATGTCCCTATTGTAAGCCCAAAGAAGCGACAATCTACCAACAGGAGTTGTGCCATGATCGGATGCTGGAAGATCGTTTTGCGGAATTATTTACAGGTAGAGTAGCCAGGGTTGATAAAAATCATGATTTAAAAAAAAATAAAAATCGATGATTTAAAAAAAATCATGATTTTATTGATTTAAAAAAAAATCCAGATTTTACAAATATTATTTTTTTTTAAATATTTCTAACTGCTTATATTTTGTTTTGTAAAAAAATATTTTTAGGCAGGAATAGTACAGAAACGAAGCAAAATTGGAGAAGTTTTAACATGCAAACGGTTCGCGTAGTTTTTGCAAGTTTGCGCCTTTGTCTAAAGATATGTTTCCCTTTCCACCGGGCGATGCGGCTAACGCAAAACGTTAGCCCAAACACTCTACTCATGTGTTTTTAAACGGCCTGGTTGTTCAACGGCCTGTATGCGTCCCTGTCAACGACTGACTGCTGAAGAAGCAGTGTAGCCGCAGTCGTGTCTGCGTCTGATATTTTGTTGGTGTTGTTTTGTGTGGAATGTCCGGTTTATTTTTTAATTGTTAAAAATTGCCTGCCAAAAATATATTGTCTGACTCTCTCAAACATATGGTTTTTATGAAAATTGCCATTAATATAAAATTTTCGGATAAGTTCAAACATTATTTTTTGGAACTTAATAGCTCCTAAAATACATAATAAAAAAATCCAGAGCCTATTTAAAAAACAACAGTTGATGATGGCAGCTTAAAGATGAAACGTCGGTGTATAAATCTAATAACACTATCTTGTAGAACAGAAAAATAGCAATGGAAATGTAAAAGTTATTTTGTTACATCCATTAAAATAAAGTCATAAAAAAATAAAACGAAAATCGCGAATAATCGGTTTTTTCCAAAAGTAAGTATTCGAAAATTTTAAAGTTCTAAGGTGGCATTTTAATAAGCATCATATTGCGTAACTTTGCCCTTCATTTAACGACTGCATCTCTTCAAGTTTCCAAGATCCTAATGATAAGACTCGAATTTGGTACACCCTGTACAGATTTACCTTAATACAATGGCTAATTTTCCTCTGGGGTTTTTTTTATTCTTGTGACAGGTCACAGGATTTTTATATACATATAAAATATATGTTAGACATATACATATATATGCTCCTAAGTACCAGAGTACCGTGGTTGCCGGGTTTTCCGATGTTTAACCCATCCTTTTCCCCAGTTCCGTCAACGCTGTCCAAGCACTGAAACATGCAAATATTGCATTTCACAGCACCTTTTAGACAACGCGGTAGTGCCACCACGGACGTTATTTTAAATAACTACTACTTTTTCCTCTGGGGTTATTGGATATCTAACTCTGTTGTATGGCTCGGACTTTATATCGTCTTTTATTAAGTCAAGAATAAAACTAAACTGTGCTTTATTCAGTCTAAAATATTTTCTAAATTTTACTTCATCCTGTTGCTGATGTTGTTTTAATAATGTAGTATAACAACCCTCATCGCGTCTTTGCTGAAATATTGGATTTATGGGGCATTGCTATTTTTTAGGTTGGCTAATTGTAATATATTTCGTCATCCTCTTTTCCTTCTAAAATAAATATATTGCTAGATCATCCTTTAGACTCTTACCAAAGATTATTTTTATTTAATAATTTTGCTATCGCGAGTTTAAACCGCGGTCCTAAGAAACCACCTGATTAAACGGCGGCCGCATGCGTCAGTCGCATTGCGTTAGTCGTATGCGACGGCCGCGTGGAAGGAACCACACTTTAGGGGTTAATCTATCAAAACATTTGGACTCATTAAAAGCCGGGGCAGAAAGGAATTTATTATTTGGTAGCATTTTATAAAAGAGAGAGTGGTGGGCAAACTAGGTTGTAGAGCAGTATGATAAAAGTGTGGTAAAGAATTGAAAGGTCTAGTGGACAGACTAAAAAGTCATTGGGAAACCTGCAAAAGTGAAACTAGTGATATCAGCAGTGGTCTTGAAACTCTTTATAGTGATTTTCAGTCACAGCCTGGAACTAGCCAGAGTGAAACTATCCAGTTGGCACAGAAACAAAGAAGAGATAACTGTGAAAAGGAAAGTGTAGGTGGACGTAAAAATTTATTTATTTATTTTGTTATCTTCAACGCTCTTGAATCAGATATTTGATGAAGAAAAATTTAATTGTTTTAACAAGTTATCTGGACAATCTGTTTGCATGTCCTTAGATGAATGGTCCAATATACATAATGAGCCGATAATCTGTGTCGTTTTGACTGCAGAGGATGGAAACAGTGTTTTTTTAGAAAGCATAGATACATCTGGTCATCCCCATACAGTTTGGGTATCTTGCCAAAATTTGGGTATTAACTCAAAAATAAGTGCAAAATTTGAATTTTAAGAAGTTACCAGTATTGTTAAGATAATAATGGTCAGTATGAAGAAAAAAATACTAGTCGTCCAATTACCCTATAATTACATATGGTTGTTCGGAACCCACTTGTTGTTTAAAAAGATTAAGAATATAGACATTTTTTCCTTTTTAAAAGGGGGGGGAAAAAAAACCAAAATTTCCTTTTTAGTTTTCATAAAAATAATGCGTTTTAAATTTTAAGAAAAATTTCCTTTTTTTTTTTAAAATTTTTTAAAAAATTAAAAACAATTTTAAAAATTTTTAAATTTTTTAAAAAAACCCTTTTTTAAATTTAAAAAAAATTTAAAAAATTTAAAACCTTTAAAAAAAAAGTTAAGCTCTTCCACTTTTTCATATTTTGAACCCAAAAAAAAAATACCTTTTAAAAAAAGGGGGTTTTTTTTTAAAATTTTTACAAAATTTTTTTTAAGGAAACAAAAAATTTTAACAAAACTGGTGGGGAAAAAAAAAGTTTCAGAAATTAAAAATGTTAGTATTTGGGATGGAAAAGCTTTCAAAAGAAAAAGTTTTATTTGGTTTCATCCGTTAAGAAACCTTGGGGCAAAACGCTAAAATAGAATTTTAGAAGCCATAAAATTGGCTTTTTTAAATTGTTTTTTTTTTTTAAAAAATTTTTTTTTTTAATTTTTTAAAATTTTTTTTGAAAAGGGGGTTTTTTCGTTAAAACCAAAAAAATTTTGGGTTTTTTTTTTTCAAATCTTTTAAATTTAAAATTTTAAAACTCTTTTTTTTAAAAATGTTTTTCATTCCTTGTAAATTTTCACTTTTTTTTTTAAAACCCCTGTGTTTTTTTTTGAACCAAAGTAAGGGGCCCGCTAAAAATCACCGACTGCCATTTTTTTTTCCCAAAAAAAGGGCCAAAAAATTTTGCCCCCCCGAAAAGGGGTTTGGTCCTGTTCCTGAAGGGGGGGGTTCCCCGGGGATTTTTAAAAAAAAGTTTTTAAAAGGGGTTTTAAAAATTAAAACAAAAAAATTTTTAAAAATTTTTGAAAAAAAAAAATTTTGGTTTTTTTCAAATTTTAATAAATTTTTTAAAAAAATTTTTTTTTAACAAAAGATCTTTTTTTTCTTTTAATTTTTTTTGGAAACTAATCTAAATTTTTATTTAAAAAAATTATCTTAAAAAATTTTATTTTTTTTAAAAAAAATTTTTTTTGAAAAAAAATGTATTTACAAGGAAAATGAAAGCAATTTTTTTTTGCTAAAATTTTTTTCATTTTTTAAAAAAAAA